>PNEQ01080755.1:0-59760 GCA_003012365.1 Medauroidea extradentata
CAAACTTAAGACTGCTTTTCGCATGGACAGCTATAGCTACTTATCCTTCTGCAGAATTAGTTCAACTAGCCGCTTGGACATTCTAACACTTGATGACTGAAGTACCAATCTTGTGTACAAAGAGGTTTTTCAATTAAAGTAAATATTATCAGTTACGAATAATACTCGCGAGCAAAGCCGCGGGGGACTGCTAGTACAAATATAAGACGATAATAATTTAAATATCAAACGGGAAAAATAAATTTTTTCGTGCGTAAGAAAATGGTTCGTCACACTTAAACAAAAATAAATCCTAAGCAGCCAGAAATTAACATTAAAATCGTTTTAGTTTTTCTTACATTCAAATTAAAAGCAACATACATTCGATTCCTAAAATTGTGCCTGTTTTGCAGTCATCTTTAAGCTGTTCACCAACTTACAACGTCATACAACTTTGGCATTTCGCCAAAGTGCGCATTGGCAAGAAAGCAACTACCCTTTAGGTCAACTGTGATAACACGAGACTGATTCGCTGATGATGAAAAGTTGTTACGTAAGCTTATTTACGCTTAATCACAATTAGTAAAGTTTCACTAATGTTTTAGTGGTTTTCAGATATTCTTAATTGAGCAGTTTTACTTACCGAACTGAATAAGTGAAAAACCGCTAGAAAATCATTGAATACGTAGTGATTCACTTTTGGAATATTATATATATATATATATATATATATATATATATATATATATATATAAATTTGGATTAGTGAATACATTCACTGAGTTACCAGTAGTATTCCTCTAATGCAATTAGTTGAAACTACTTGTTCCGTAATATGTGAAAACCACTATATTTTTATTGAATATTCACTTATATACCAGGGGTTTTTCACTGAGTCAATTTGTTGAAACTACTCAGTCCGGAATATGTGGAAATCCCTAGAATATAAGTGAATAGTTGCTGATTTACCAGTAGTTTTCCATTTATCCCATTCATTATACCTGCTCAATCCAGAGCTTGTGAATACTACTAGAATATTAAATAATATTCACTTATTTGCCAGTACTTTTCCACTGGCTTAATTTGTTTCAACTAATCGTTTCCAGAATCTATGAAAACTATTGGAATATTAGAAAATATTCACTGATTTGCCGGTGGTTTTCCACTGATTTTATTTGTTAAAATTATTGAAACTATAATCAAAGAATGCCGTTAAAATATTAGTGATTAGATTCCTTAAAATCACTTAATCCAATATCCATTAAAATCATTGGAATATTGGTGAATAAACTATTCACTAATTTTGATTTTGAGTGTTATCACTGTAATCTAGCTTTTCTAATCATACGATATTTACTGATCGCTTTTAGTGCGGCAGACTGGCTCAACAGTTTTCTATAACCAGGCATCATCCAATTCATCCTTCAATTCTGAAAGACTATAATGATGTTGAAGAATTCGTCGAGCAACACGAAATATGTATGAGTTATGCCATACTCAACACGGTGATTTTTATTTCATGGTTTACGATATAATCTTAAAATACACTCCCATCCGTTGAGCGTTTTATATTATGGATGCTAACTACAGGTGCAAAGACGTGAAATGTAAGTCAGCCACTACTTGCCAGAGACTAAATTAAAGCAGGTGTAAATTTTCCTGAAATGTCGCACGTATCTGTAAACAAATTCAAGGACATCCATGAATAAAATTCCGCATATTCAATAAATACATTAAATTATGATCGAAGATCAAATTGGATAAGATTTCTTTATGTTTGTATGCTTTCAATTATGTCCGTAATGTAACATATATAATAAGTACACCGCGCGAGTCCTGGGAAAAATTGAAAACTAAAACGTAAGTTTCAAAATTTTGTACGACGACATTATACGGGCACAGTATGGCAACACTACACGAATGAAGTCCCCTCTTGCCCTCCATGACCAGATATATTTTACGTCAAGTAAACGTAAAATCATGTTTAGACTGCTCGGGATTTTAACCTGCGCCCATAATATGCAGGCCAGAACAGTAATAGTAAGATTAGTTAGATAGCCTATCCGTAGAGCTCAAGAGGGGAATAACTGCAACGCAATGTTGCCACATTGTGCGTGTAAGATGACATCGTACAACATTTTGCCACCAACATTTCGTCTCCAATTTAGCCGAGCATTCGCGCGGTGTGCTTTTTATTTGGTTGTATCTGGACAGCATATATATATATATATATATATATATATATATATATATATATATATATATATATATATGTATGTGTGTGTGTGCGTTATTAAAATTTTGGAGTATCTGTTACCAGATTTATCTGCAGGACTAGTAATCATCGTCTGCAACAATTTACCAAAGAATCTTCTTTTGAAATTGTTAAAATTTAAGTTCTGTCATAAGGCCTAGTGTATTAAAAAAAATTTACACTTCTGTTAGTTGTATTTCCTTCATGGTTCTGTGTATAATTTAGCCACTGAAGTTCAGTGCCAGTTCCCGTCTTGATGGTGAGCAATCTTTCAGTTGATTTGTGTTTGAACGCTTTTCTGTTACAATAATTTAAGACGAGATTTTGCCGTTATGTGCGGTTATTCTTTAGAGCAGTAATAAACACTTGCTAGTCTAACTTCATTGTAATGCAGTACCTGTTGTCAGCATGTAAATTCAAAATGTTTTTAAAATTTTATGAATGTAATACTTATGAATCAAACAAGACATGCACCATCACTCGAAAAAGAATCGCCACAAAACTGGTGACTAAAAATATGTGGGGAACAGACGTTAGGCGGTGTGTTTTCTCTGCAAAATGAACACTGAAGTTGTACTGGCTCCGTCACGGCATGCTATTTTTTTGTGAAAGTAGTCTCGTGCGTTTAAATTAGTTGTACAAAAATAATTTTCCTATCGTCGTGATGTGATGTTGGTTACCAGTGCGGTCATCGCTTGTTCTCAAGTCCTCGATACTGCTACAGCCTTGTGACAGCCTGGCGAAATCAGGTTGGTGCGCATTTGTCTATGGCACTGAAGTAGTAGTAAACTGTCACTTCTGGAACACAGTTGCATTGGCTATCCATAAAAAGCATTTTACATAAACTGGTCACTTTATTTTAATGAGCGTGCATGTCGCACCAATTTATAGCACAGTCTGACAAGTGAGCATGAGAAGATTGGGTTTTTATTTGCTAGTAGGCGTGTGGTACATCTACCCACGAGCGGATTACACATTCTCTTGGGTCATGTTGGTATAGCGTGCAAACATTTTGTCGGGAAATATGTGCCATTCTGACGAGGGATCACATCATTTTGTTGGGACGTGCAGTCATTTTGTTATGACATGAAGACGTTTTGTATGAGTGTGCGACCGGTACAATTTAATTATGAGGCAGTGTCTCTCGTGTTTTCTGGGGAAATTTCTGGCAACGATGTAACGAAAATGCACGCCGTGGATTTTGTGGTGTATGACGTATTGCAAAATGTTTCTTGTGTCTGGTCCATTTTGCTGCAGTGTATACTTGAGCTTTGATTGTATGTATACAAGACTGCCGTTTGTATGAGAGGTATGTGCAGCTGTTTCTATGTGTATGCCTTGCTTCTTTGATGGGAAAATAGAACTTATTCTACAGAATAGCAATGCACCACAACTCCACATGCAGCTCGTCAGAAAAACAAATTAATTTGTATAGTTTTCAAAACTATTAAACATGTTTCTCAGTTTCACCAAACCCCGGAAACAACCAAACCATTCTTAACAATTCCTTGTTTACTATTAGAACAACAATTTTTATTTTTTACCAGAAAAAAATATATTATTGAGATTATCATTTGTTCTTTTGATTTTACTTACGAAAGCATTAAAAGAAAAACTTTTTTTTGTAGAAAATGTAGGTATTTGAAATCTGGTTTAAATAATAGGCTATATTTATGACAGTATCAATTTTCAGAGGAGCGTAATGTTACGAAAAGTTAAGGTGACTGTAATATTTGGCTTTTGTGAATGTGTGTAAAAGTACAGGTAGCTTAGCTAAGTGTCCTAGCCGTTTATGAAACGTACCAGCTGCCAAATATTTCGCTCCGAATCTCGATTCGGTGTTACGATGTCTGCCTTGCTGGCCGTATGTTCAATCTTCAAGGCTGAACATATCGGAAGCACTAAGGGCGCCCCTGCATGCGCATCGCTCCTCATCGTAGCCACAAAGTGCTAGTTACTGAATTAACGTAGGTATACAGATATCCTTCCGATAATGTGCCTTGACGAGATATTCAGAGGAGCTAGTATGTAAAAATAAATAAGTAAAGCTGTACTGCACATGCATTTACATTTTAATTACAACAGGATTATAATATTAATAAAACGGAAAACATGAAGCGTTCCTAAAATTCCATCCCTGAGCTGGCATTACTAGCGCATGCTAAACATTTCTTGACAAAATTGTTATTTGCCAAAGATTTCCAGGCTGCCAGGTAGACGGCGCCTGTACAGTAAAATACTATTGCCAGTATATTTTATAGTTTTGTGATATCCAAGCAATAGCTAGGGCGAGAAAAATACTAATAAGAGGCAACATACTTTTTAAGGACTAAGTAAGGGTAATTATGTAGATTTACATTTTTATGTTTCACAATTCAAATTTCTAAATTGCGCAATATTTCCATGTTGATCTGTGCCTTAAAAAATAATGGTATCAAAATCATTGCACGATAAAAAAAAAGTTTCATATAAACACATCACGGGTTTCGCACGTAATTATATTTTAATTCTTGACAAAATGTAAACTAACCAACTAGTAAACACTGACTGAAAACGAACGATTTGTCCATTCACCACGAGAAATTTCAACACTCGTGTAATTAGCATGACTTCAAGACCCACTATAGCCTGTGCATTATTCTTGTCGATTTGGACTGAACAATAGTTATTGTAAAACTGCTTGTAATTGCTTTTAGAAAATATATAAAAATAACTTCCTATATGGTTCCGCGATATTGTCATATTTCCTTCGATAATAAGCAACATAACCGTAAAATAAACTTAAAACAGAGATAAATAAATGTGCCACTTGAACAGTCTTTGTGGCGAGGGCGTGGAGGGTAGAGAAGGGAAAGCAGGCGGGGTCAGGCTCGGTGGACCACTGCTTCCTTCCATTGCGGATATTGGCGCAGGCTGGTCGCGGCTGATCCTCTACACCGCTCCAGCGAGCCGGAAGCTGCGCGCGAGAGAAGGAAGAGAGAGAAGCAGAGATGTCATTTATTCCAGGCAACCCTCTCCTCACAAGCATCCACTCTTACGTGCGCTGCTACTTCTGCAAACCTTCAAAGGGTTCTGGGTTTTTAATGTGTCCCCCCCCCCTGGTTTAAGGACTTCACTTCAATGTAAGCGTGATAAAATTGTGAAATCAACTGGAAAATTATTTGTGTATAATTATTTTCACTAAACAACATTACAAACAATATAATAGTACATGTCGTGTAAAGATATTTACACGACATTACTTAATCACAATAACTCAAATGTTTCTCTACGTCTTTAACAGCTCCACGAATAGGCCCATAGATAGGGAATCTAATAAGGAAAAAAAAAGGGAACACTGGAAAAATATTGTATTTTCCTATTGTGCTTAAAATATCCATAACACATACCGATTTTGCATCCTTGTGAAACTCCGGATTTGGCCGCCATACTGGAATAATTGTCACTTAAAGGCAGGTTTTTTGTGGATATCTCGCTTTGGATCCATTTTACAGCAAATTGTGTAGAGACAAATTTATCTTCATACAATTTTCAACAAATTGGTTATTTAAAGAACTTGTGTATGATGAGCTATTTTGACTCCGGACACTTGTGAATGCACGTATTTTTGTCATAAATTCACTTATAACAAAGGTATTACGCATGAAAAGAGACATGGGACCTAACAATTCCCAATTACCATACAGTATAGTAAATTTAAAGAGTGTTCGTAACGTTGTAGTGTAGAAAATGCATATTAATGTAGGCAACATTTCAAACAAACACACATAAGTAAAAAACGTCTAACGTAGAAAAAAGGACACTTGCCTATAGGTAAAAATACCCGGATTTCTTTCGTCAGTTGTAAGAATAATCCTTCAAACGGGATTTCAATGGGATATTCATAGTCTTTGTCTTTCTCAATATTATCAGAATAACAACATATAACTCAATGCAATGCCCATATATACCTGAGCACTTCAAATCTTCTTTCCTTCAACTGCAGGTCATGTTTGTGCTACCCGTAAGAAATGTATGTGAAGATATGTCCAGAAGATCTGTAAATGCAGGATGCATACAAGTCGTGATAGGAATCAGTTTAATATTGACGACTTTCCAACCGCAATATGTCGGTTGTAAGTCTTTTCCCATCCATTGATATACGTCATAATATGTACTGAATGAATTAAATTGAAGAGCATTTTCTTTGAAAAATGAAGCTAGTTTGGAATTTATCCTGCTCAGCTTGAGGCAGAGTTGATTCATCTTTAAAAATAGAAGCAGCTTCTTGAAGTATCTACATTTTTTCTAGCAATTTAAAACTAGAGTTTCCTTTGCTTATAAAATACGTAAGTATTACCACACCCACTAAATGCATGGGCAAACAGGGATTCTCTTTTACAGATGGACTATATTTCAAGGAACTAGGTGTGCACACTTTGCTGTCAATGTTTCTTCTTCTCCTAGCTTTGACAATTGTTTGTGTTTTGTTTTTGTTCAACTAAGATAGTGAAAAAAAAACCGGAAGGTCAACAGCTTCATATAAAATTGTAACTAACTCATTCTCAGAGGTTGATTCGATACCAATGTTAACAATTAATGAGTCTGCATCTTCGGTAGCCTGTTTCACACTGAAAGCTTTTTTTACCATCTCAACATTTAGAACGGCAAAAAGCGGGCTCTTGTTCCTTTCATTGGAAAGAAAATTGATTTTATTTGTTGTTGCAGGCTTGTTTTCATCAAATATTATTCGTGTACAGAAAGCGTTTTAACGACGAGTTCGTACAACAGCTTTGGTACTTATACCATTCGCATTTTTAGGGTAACCATGAAAGACAATGACGTATTTTAACCTCAAATCTTCCTTACATAATCATATCACCTATCTAGAATGGTTCTAAAGAATGATAGCTGTTGCAAACCACTGTGCTTAAGAAAACCGCCATCAATATCATAGATTACATGCTCATAACTTTCACAATCAGGTAATGGTGTACAGGCTTCATATAGAGATGATATTTTAGTTTTGCACATGCCTACCTCATGAAAAAGTCACAAAGAATAAGGAGCAAGCTCAT
Source organism: Medauroidea extradentata (assembly GCA_003012365.1). Taxonomy (NCBI): domain Eukaryota; kingdom Metazoa; phylum Arthropoda; class Insecta; order Phasmatodea; family Phasmatidae; genus Medauroidea; species Medauroidea extradentata. Next base: position 7,291 of record PNEQ01080755.1, read on the forward strand.
AATCAAAGTATTCTTTGAACTGCCATTGGGATGTGAAATGTGATTTTTTCAAAAACAACTCGGGATCAACTGGTCACACATTTTCTCTTTTAGTGACTCTTACAGTGATTGCCCTGAGAGGTTTTACTCTATTCTTTCGTTTCAACTTGATAAAATATGTAACGTATATACCAACAATGCTTGGCAGTAGAGTTATTGCTACATCATACTAGTATGGAGTATTCGTTTGTTCGTTTCCTGTCAAATCTGAGCTTGTTGACATTGTACAACCAAAGACAGGGCATGGTGAAACTAATCAGATCCACTTACAAAGTAGTTGAAAATCTTGAATGTGTAAGACTTTCTTGCATCCATGTGCTGTTACGTTGTGCTGTGAGATACACTGCATTTTCTTCTATTTTCTCTGCTACTCTTGAACTTATGTGGATACCAATAGCCAAATTAGCCAAAATAGAGTTAGTAACTTCTCACCCATGAGTTAATCCTCTACAACATTGCCCACGACAGAATATTTTCTTAAACTTCGTAATTCAGGACGTATTATAATGTTATGGGGCCGCGGCGACATAATGGTCAGACCACTCGCCTCACACCTAGGCGATCCGGGTTTGATCACCGGCGCGGTCGATCCCCAGGTTTTTGCACGTGGGAATCGTGCCGGACGATGTCGTTGGCCGGCGGTTTTTCTCGGGGATCTACTGTTTCCCTCGTCATTCTCATTCCGCTGTCTCTTCATTGTATGACCTCATTCCGTGCCATCCTTCAGGGCAAGCACTTGCCTACGGGCAACCAATGATGAATCTGCATTCGGAGTACTATACCCTTGCCCTAGGGTATCCAACTAGCACGATATTTATTTATGTCCATCATGTACATAAATGCATTAGAAATTACTTACAACCGACAGGTTGGGGTTGGAAAGTCACACAATTCCAGACTGACTCATATCACGGATAATATTCATCCTGCACCAACAAACCTTCTCGACATGAATGCATGTACTTGTCTTAAGGGTAGCACTAACATGGCCTTCTGCAGGAAAGCGTGATTGAAGTTCTCAGGTATGTGTGAACATTTCAGTGGGTTGACGTGATGAAATTCTGATAATATTCAGATTGATGAAGACTGTGGCGATCTCACTGAATTCCAGTTTGAAGAATTGTTTTTCTAATAACTGGCATAGTAAATGGGGCTGTTTTAACCTATAGCAAGTGTCCGTTTTACTACTAAGAAGTCTTTTTAATTATATGTGCTTGGTAGACATTTTGTATTCTGTTACAAAAATTTTCATGTTTTCAAACTACAACATTATGAACATTCTTGTACTTGTTCTTGGGGCCGCGGTGGCCGAATGGTCAGACCATTCACCTCCCGCACCAAGGCGGTCCGGGTTCGATTCAACGAGGGGTCGGTCCCCGGATTTTCGCATGTGGGAATCGTGCCAAACGATGCCGTTGGTGGGCGGGTTTTGTCGGAGATCTCCCATTTCCTCCACCCCTTCATTCCGGAGCTGCTCTATACTCACCTCATGTCACCCTTCACCAGCGCTTAAGACCTCGATGTTGAGCGCTGACCAATCTCTCTCACTTGTACTATCATGTATGGTAACTAGGCGTTTTAAGGCCCTATGTCTCTTTTCGTGTGTAGTCCGTTTCTTACAAATTGATAAGCAACAAAAATATGTGAGTTTACAAATGTCTAGCGCCAAAACGGTGCACTATACAAAACATTTGAAGAACCTGTCTGTTCAAAATTGCATGTAGATTAATTTTTATCCGTGCGAAATTTGCTGTAAAATGGCTCTAAAGAGAGATTTTTGCAAAAATAATAATTTTGGCCAAATCCGGTGATGTCCAGAGTGTAAAACAATTATGTGATTATTGATATTTTAAGGATCACAATAAAATTGCTTCCAGCTTTCCCTGGCTTTTTTCCTTATTATATTCTTAGAGTTCCTTATTTGAATGGTCTAGAAGCATTTTTTTTAAATCAAATAATTCGCTTGACTGCAGTCAATATTTAATTTTTTATAAATTTTACTTTGAAATCACGACATGAATTTTCATTAATTTTCCTTACCGTATACTACTGTATTTACTGATCATACGCAGATTGTTAGGTCATACACACTGCAATTTGAATTTTGTACTGCAAAACATAAGACATTTAAATACTTATAATAATACTTTAATATTATTACTACAATGGCGTTGGTTTAGAATTTTCTCTCAATATACTAAATAATACATACTACAAATATGTAATATACTGAAAAATGTGACAACTAGTTTGACCATACTTGTGATATCTACTCTTGTTTAGGCTTAGTTAAATACCATCGCGGAAACAGTGAAACCAGTGAGTGATAGTCACCATTTTGAATTTTAGTATTTGTGTCGTAACTTTTCTTCTGGGTAATTTTTTGGAACTTTAACTTAACTGCAGAATAGAATACATACTGATAGAATTTTAGACACAGTAAATATATTTTTGTCGTTACTGTTGTTACAGATCAAATTGCATTTAGAAAAGTCGAATTACTTTTTTTTAACTGCAATTCGATTTGTAACAACAGTAACGGAAAACAAGTATTTGTGGTGTCTAAAATTCTATCAGTATGTATTCTATTCTGCAGTTAAGTTAAAGTTCCAAAAAATTACCCAGAAGAAAAGTTACGACACAAAATACAGCAATTCGTGATGGTGACTATAATTCACTCTCAAGGCTCGGGTTCAGTCGCCATTTTGAATTTTATTATTTTTCGCTTTTTTTTTTAATTCTCAGAAGAAAAATTTTAAATATGTGATTATACCTCAAATTCTATTTACATTTCGCTACAGTACAGACCTTGCGATTTAGCTGTGAACATATAATTACGCCGCAATGTGTGTGGCAAATTTTTTATATTAATAATTTGTCCGACAAATTGCTACCTAACTAAACATGGTATTAATATATTTGAAGGTAAATAGAAATTGCGGTATGGTCACCCATTTTAACATTTTTCTTCTCAGAATTATAAAAAAGTACTAAAAATAATAAAATTCAATATGGCGACTTGAACCGAGCCTTGAGTGAGTGAACCCATTTATGATTATCAGTGTAACGTAAACGTTCGTATAGACAGTTTGGGATAAAGTGAGCACTCGAAAAACCCCTACTAAAAGTCTATTTTCAGTCAATTTGTATCTTTCCGCGCGTAACGGCAAACAATGGGATATGCCTAACCTCTCTGGACACGGCACTTGATGTTTGCGCATGTAAGGTAAAGTGTACAGTCGGTAGGAATCCATATAGTTTGATAAAATAACGTTTATTTATTTTGTAAAAATACATGTATGTGGATTTTGTATTTGTATTGTTGCATTTAAATATGAAAATACACGGAAGTACTTTGAGTAATTTCGCTGCCAACCATAGAAGGAGTAAAGCAACTACAGTTAATGTTGAGTTATATCCACTAACAGCTAGAGACATTTTTCAAAGGTTAAATGTTTAGTGCTCACTTTACCGCGAATGACCTATACTTTAACTTTGTAACTTACAACTCTGAATCCTACCAGTACTGAGTAGGATGAGGTGTACTTAACAATACACACACACACCAAGGGTAGCGAGGTAGAAGATAGGTAGGAGGGGATATCGTGAGAGGGTGGCTGCCCTTAATTGCGTGCGAGCCCTTCCCTTGCCACTGTGTCGCGACGCTCCCTTCACTCCCTCCCCCACCCCTCACCTAACAATTTGCCATGCAAATGCTGCAGGGTCACGTGGGGGCAGAACCCAGGGTTTACACAAGGGTTCTCGTACCGACCATTACCGATACGTTGCACCACGCACCGACAATAGCTTGCTTCGACATCGCGTCGGTTGCAACAAGCTATCGCTACCGTAAACCGGGGTTACTTTGACCATTTTCGGGGCTACTTTTACTATTAAAAAGATTAGTTTTTCGGTTATCTGGTAAATAAACAGATAATCTGAGCCGAGTATTTTAAATAATTCCTTTCATCCTTATAGCTAATGTTTGAAACTTTCGTCACTAAACAACATAAAAACCAAAATTTTGAGTGGTCAAAGTTACCCCGCAATGTCAAAGTAACCCCATTAATCGTTCGACCACCAGCGTCTAAAACACTAGTGTATATTAATTGAGATATTTTTCGTACATAAGAAAGTAACTTTTGTTAGTAATTTTTTTCGGAACAAATTACAAGGGCTAAATCTGCACTCTGTAAGAAAGTGAACCCACGATGAATATTAAGATATCGCTGTAATGAAATAATGCAAAAAATATTTTTAAATTTTTATTTAAACTTATTCGGTCATTTTTGCACAGTTCACAGCTCAAATATTCTCTGCGAATAAAAAATGTGATATAGCTATCTTTCCGCTCACCATTCAAAGGTTCTTAAATGTTTTATTTGCTGAACGTATTTCATAACTTTCTGATTAACATTCTGGTACACGTGTAACATTTTCATCAAAATTTGAAGCGGGTTACCATCAATTTAATGACCATTAAAACAAAAGCGATAAAAAAGTGTTTTTTCGAACGTTCATGCATACCGTTAGATTCATCGGTGAATTTTCTAACACGTGGAAGTCTTGCCTATAAACGAGAAATAGCAGATAAAATATTGGTTAAAGTCATACTAAAAATCTCTCTTTATTGCTTTATTTCGAGAATTAATAATTTTGCATGTCAGAATTTAAAAAAAAATATTCAATAAAATACCAGAAATACCGTATTTTTGCCACCCCAGGGGGTTTCTGATTACAAATGAGCAACTTTAGACTGTTCACAATAAATAGAGCACTTTTAAAATGTTAGTTGCTTTCTTATTTCGACCTATTAGCCTTATTTCGACTCTTGCTAATAGAAAAATGAATGTTTTAGTAATAAACACGGTGTCTATATTTTACCACACTCCTAAGTTAAAATCTGAAGCCACAACAAATTACATATTACGATTACGCATCATTACAAGACTCTCTTTAAAACAATTCACTTTACCGTAAGCAGCAGCAGTCAAGTCACGAGTCACTCGATATTATTTGAAAGTATACCGAAACAGTTGTGAATCGTCCAGGACTTGAGACACGTCGATTATTGAGTTGGTTATGAAACAGATGCCTCTCTGTTAGATGTGACTTTTATTCTTCTTCTTCTTCTTGAAATGTTGAAATTTTTTGTCAGTTATTTACATAATATTTCCAGCCTTTTTTTTTTTTTGCTTACCATGCTGTATCGCAAATTTCACTTATGTGAACCATGTTGTCTGGCCTTTTGTAGTAAATCTCCGCGTCTCCGAACATACACACACACATATACATACATATATACATACATACATACATACATACATACATACATACATACATACATACATACATACATACATACATACAGACATACAAACAAACATACATACATACAAACAAACGTACATACATACATACATATACTGGCCATCATTTAATACAACATTGAGTTCGCCCTAAAGAAAGGTTCGTATAGCCTAAGTATAAATTCCGTAAATTATAAACACGGTTTTTTTTCTGCATTTTTTTCTCGTCGCGAAAACTTGTCGGGGACCCAACATACTATTTTATTAAAAAATATTTTTTTTTTTACGTTTTAATCTAGACTTAATCACGGTCTGATACAATTCTCGACACATTTTGTCCACCCTAAAAGTGTACATATTGACTTCTTGTGTACAGAGGTCAGTTGGTAGAGTTCGTAGAATACAATGCATAACCTTTTTTTTTTCTAAACTCTGATTGTAACAAGAAAGCATCAATTGACATAACTGAAATTGTATGTTTCCTCTGTGTGAGATTCCTGGCTCAACTTTCAGTAAGTGGTTCCACGTACTTATGTATTCATGTTGTTCTTCTGATGTGTGGTTTCGCTGTAGCTTAAAAAATCACGTATTCCATTAAAATTCGCAGAAAGTATTACGTAACATTACACATGTTTTCATACACGGCGTCTGTTTCGACAGTAACTAGAAAATGGAATACATAAACTATCCAGTAAATATAGTTATGGTTTTTAAATTGTAAGTTATTTCATAACATATCTTTCGGGGGGTTTAAAAAATAGCTACTGACAAACCAACCGTGTGTTAACCAAATTTATTACCGAAAGACAAATATTAATGCGTGCACCCAAAATGTTTACATGTTTTCTTTAACTATCATGACTATGCTTTCTTAGCGTGGAATAAACCTGAAACCGTAATTGTAAAAGTTATATAAATAGATAAATAATACTGTTGACAAGAAACCTAGAATACTGTTTGTTGTATCGGCAGCTGTGATTATGTTGCTGTGAAGCTGGTGCCAGTATTTTCCTGACAGTGGTATTTGATGTTGTGGGTTCAAAGCTGTGGAACAACACAGTTATGTGAAGCAGCTTTTACGATTTATCTTATTAGACTTTAGCGTGGATGTATTGTTTAGACCAAACCCTAAGTGCGCAGTTAGCAGAAGGTAAATGGTAAGTACGGAGATAACTGGTAGGCAAAAAAAATTGTTTAAAGGATTTATTGTTTACTGTAATGGTTTGTACGAAAGCATGTTTCACACTTCGAACACTGCTCATTTAAATTGAAATCGGAATACACCTACGCACTCACAAATAAACACGTTGTTTTCATTTCACAATATCAAATATTTGTTGAATTCAATTTATTTAATAGCACAACGATTCAAGAAATTTGATTCAATAAATAAAGTAACTCTTTTGTAATGATCTACTAACCTTGCACGACACAAAAATATTTCATTTAGGCAATTCAAAATTTCTTATTATTTTTGTATGTATTAGTTTTAATAAAATATGGGGTCATAACTAATTTTATTTTGTATATTTCGCATACAGAATACAATAAATATGTTAGTTGAATTAATAATGTTAGGGAAATCTCTTTTCTATTCTCAAATATTTTGATTGAAGAAAACTTCAAACATGTTCGAAACGAAAACCTTTGACGAAATTCGTGACATTCAATAAATTGAAAGACAAAATGGCCGCTGTTATGACGTCAGCATGGCATCACATGACATTCAAGAAATTGAATCCAATAAATTTTAAAGAAAATTTAAGTAAAACGTGATTGTGTGAAGGGGCCTTTACGCGTATATGTTAGTTACAAGATCACAGCCCATTCGTATACACCTGCTTATTGCTTAATACAATTCGCAATTTGAAAAAAGGCCGCTCGTAAAGATACTATTTGTGGTAAAATTATAATTTTACCACTTTTTTGTATAACTAACAATGAACATGGATTGTAGTCTCAATTGATTGTACCAATCGACGTCAGCTGCAAATCAAGCCAAAAATTGGATAAATACGATGAGTCGTGTAAAGTAACTTTTAAGAGTGTACTCGTCCTGAAGCACTGGTATATTAAAAATATTGGTTTAAATAATTACGACTGAAGACAGAACGTGTCGATAGTTCTTAAGTGAATAAAAAAACTCCACAGTGCCTGTCACTGTAAAAAGTATTTCACAGAAATAATTACAGTCACGGTGGATATCCAAAACGAATACATATAATGCCACAGAAAAATTCAAATTTAAATAATGAATTATTAATTGACATTTCACAATTGAGAAATTCGTGTTTTAATTTCGAAATATCACTACAACAGCACCTGGTAGATGAACAACACACACACACACGACATCTAATAACATACAGCGGCGACTATCAAAGTGTAGAGAAGTTTCCAGATGGAGGTACTCAACCATTACGCTGAGAAATGTTTTCATTTATAATGAAATAAATATAATGATTTTACGTCCTTTTGTGTGTCATGTATTTCTGCCACTGCCAGTGTGTATCATGTGTGGTGTGTTTACCGTTGGGAAAGTGTACCTGCAAATCACACAACTATTATTCCCTCTAAGTATTCGGAAAATACTCTAAAATAAGGCAGACCAAAACATCGTGAAGAATGTACAGGAACAATTAACAATAATGAACAATCAATCAAATGTGACACAACAGAACAATAGAACAAATTAACAAAGACTGTGTCACAATAAATATTACATAACAATTAATGAAAGGAATAGGGGTATAAAATATTACGCATGCCTCTTGAAAAGACAACCCTACAGAAAAAGTAACCCGCGCATTCCGCCAACACGATGGTCTGTACTTTCTATAAATTTAAAGTACGAGTATTTTTTAAGTAAAAACTTTTTTAAAAATATGAAAAGTATTTCCGTACTGACAAATACGTTACTCGTTCAATGAATGTATCAATAAAACTAAAACCAAATGTGTATTTGTTTTACGGTTTCTTTGCAGACCATGTTCTATGTTTAGGGCAGACGCCATGAACTGGCACGGGCATCCAACGAAGTCTCAGGAAAATATAGTATTTGGTTCCTTCTAAACAACATTGTAATAAAACGTTTGACTTACACATATTCTTGTCATTTGTCACTGTATTAACTTGAACCTAAATATACCAGGTCATTGCAATAAACTAAACTAAAAATAAAAAGTTGTTTTCAACCATGGCACAAACTAAACTGTTGAACAGTATTAATATTTGGTTTGTGTTTGAGAGTTAAAAGTGTCTTGAAAACCACATACATTTAAAGTCAATCAGTAGCCTACGTGATGGTGCGGCCGACTGCAGGCAGTTTCGCAATACGTCGTGACTCTGAAGGTGCATGGTGTGCTGCATGGTTGCCGACCCTGTAGGCGCCATCCACCACGAACTTATTAACTGTATTATGTAATACTGTAGGCGTGCTAAGTGAGGAGGGTGGCAGGGGTCCCCCGCCTTTTTTTTTTTTTTTTTTTTTAACAATTCTCTGAAGGAGGGACAAAGTCCTCCACAAGGGGTGAAAAATGTATAAAAGTAAATTAAAGTTGTAGAAAATGTACTATTTGCAAGCATTGCACATTATTTTCAATACAAAAACAACAATACCCCAACTTTTTTGAAGCTGCGCACGGCAGTGTGTAGTGCCTTTATTCGAACTAGAAACATTCAAGTCAGCTCGTATTATGTGCCTACCAAGTCAGAAATAGCGCGTGGCAAGAATGAAACAGCTGTTACCGCTTGAGGAAAGGTTTTTGCCTCTCTACATGGAGGGTTCAGTCCGTCATATGTCTCTACATGACCACAGCATTTCTTGCTTCACCCTTCCTCTCTTTCTTCTCTCTCTCTCAAACATTCGACGTTAATCCAGCTCCAGTTTTCCACGACCTTAGCCCAGCATGCGACATCCAGAGTTAAAAATTGTGCAGAAAAATCGTGCAACGAGGCGAAATATTTTTAACTTGTCCCCCAAAAACCTTCGGACTCAAATTTGGAGACACACTCATATATGTTAAATATAATACATATATATAACTTGTACTCATTGAAATACCATAAGAAGACAAAAAATCTAGAAATATAACACTATATTTCTGGTAGGTGCCTATATCTGGTAACGTTGGCCGATTCTCATTTGTCGGCCAAGCTGGGTTCAAAAGGAAGAAGGGGGGAGCAGATGCCAGGGAAGAAAAAGTGTTATCTGCGAAATATCTTCTCACCAGACTCGAAACAATATCCGGCGCCTTCGAGTCGCTCGCAAACGCAATTTTTCCTCAACTGCTGATACGCTCCAGGGTCGCATTTACCACGCCGGGTGTTCTTTTCAATTACACGACCCTAACTACCATCTTTATCAAACAGAGAAAAACTCTTAATCTTATGTGTGTTTGTGTGTAAACATACGGTAGACGGTGCTTTGTAGCCGCTTGTCAAAAAAGTACAATTCTGTACGTTACGATGTACGGCTCTAATATAAAAAATTCGCAAATTCTGGCGGCAATATTACGCATTATCAGCGTAGCCATCATTATTTTTATGATGGGCTACTTCTTTACAGATTAAACATCTCAGAACTCATATTGGACTAAGAATAGCAATTTACCTCCAAGCCTTTTTGGTATTTTGCTACAATACTATTTTGAACTCGATTTTCAAGTTCTCGTGCCTCCTTAATAATCATTTAGATAGTAAATTTCTTATGTAACGTATATACTTACTTTTTCATGAGGACTCACTTCCCGAAGGTTTTCTTCACAACCTGTATGTATATTTATACGCATATGCAAGCGTTATTCGTAAGGTTCACATTCCAAAACAATAAACCTTAGTAATATCTTGGGATAGTATTATAACACCTTTCTCTGCCAAAATTTCAGTGCAAATTCTGAAATGTAATTTATTTATGGTAAAAATAGTTAAAACCTAGAATTACCTTGGAAATAAAGTCTTGAGAATGAATCAATTATTTAAGTTACTGGAAAAAAATATGAAGTTGACCAAAATATTCTACTCATAAATACTGAGTTGCTGTTAAATTTGGCTGACACTCGAGATCTGTCATGCAAGTACTCATTTAAGTGAAAAAAAAAGGGGGAACATACGTAATAAAGAAATAACAAATTCATAATCAGAAGACAAGCCGGGCGAAATTGTGCAAAAGTTTGATAAGTAAGTCAGTAAACCAGCTCTCCGCTGTAAATAATCAGTGCCAAACACACACACACACACACACACATATAAACATTAGTCTTAAATGTTTTTTTAATCATAATGTTTATTTTCGTGTTTTGTTTTAATTGTGATCTTTTTGTTTAACAAGAGGTTGATTTTCTGCGTTATTAGAGCGAGCGTTATGTTTTAGGGTATCTTCAAAATAGTAAGGGTTGTAACAAAACTAGTTTTGTTGGTATTTTGCAGTACATTTCTGATTCTGTTAAATTTTTGCTTATTGTTTCTATTTTTATTCCGTATTATAATCTACTGAATTAAATGTATGTGTTTCTTTATTATTTTCAATTGCTAATCCTTATCCCTTTGTACAAAAATCGTTGAATTCTATTAGTGATAAATAGTCTGAAAACTCTGAAATTTGCATGACAATTTGATCTATAGTATACATAAGTTGTGACTCGTAATATAAACTTTTTAAGATCTTCTAAAATCCTCTTGTTTTAGTATTTCTTTAATAAAAGTACATAAACCAACCAACTTGATTCTTGCCATCCCTTAGACGGCTCCCGTAGCGTAATCGATTAGGCGTCTAGTTACGGTGTAAGAGGTCCTAGGTTCGAATCCTGGCTCGGAAATGGACGTTTTCGTGTCCCTTTACCCTAGTTCAGCCACGTCGGAAATCACGTACCCCTTGCATAATTATTATGTACAATATAATTTTGAAATAGTGTTTTACTGCAATTGTTAAACTACAATGTAAACATTACGTTAGTAGTGAGGAAGTATGCGTGAATCTCGACGTACAGTTCTCCGTACTGAACTTTCTTTCAGTGTGCGCCCCAGGTGTGGCCGAGAGTGGACTGGCCATCCGGAATCTCTGCCCTGAAGGAGTGAAGGAAGCGACCAACACCCCCTTACAACCCCGCTCTACTCTAACATCCCCTGCTCCCTCCTGGGACCACCCCTGCGCCCTTCCTTCCTCGGCTCACGATTAAATTTCTTATGTGGTCTGCGTTAGTCACGCTCACAGACGTCATTCCGAGCCCTCCCCGAATGTTGGCCCTGTGGCGTCGGGAATCGATATCAGCCGAGACAGGTCTCGGAGTGGGGCGGCTGGTTTGACGTGAGCCATCAGTCTTTCTGCGCGGGTTCGCTGCGACCCCATCACGACCACCACACCTCCTCACCCCCTTCCCTTCCTCCAACACTGCACTTCCATCCTTCGTTACCGCACGTGCTAGAACTGCGGCTGTCCTCAGCGACGGAGTAGAACAGGTAGATATAACACTATATTTAAAAAAACCTTCCTTAGCTCAATTGTTCGAGCTACTGGTTACTATACCAAGGCCCCAGGTTCGATTACCGGTCGGGGAGGAAGATTTAGTTACCACCTGCAGGACCGTAGCCAGGATTTGTTTAGGGGGTCTCGAACATTGAATTAGAATTTAACACCAATTTACCCCCCCCCCCTCCAAAAATTGGGTGGTCTGGGGGTTCTCCCGTGAGAAAATTTGAATTTTCAAGGTGTAAAAGGGTGCTAATTAAGCAGTTTACATTAAGGAAAAGGGGGATCTGAACCCCATGAATCCCTCTGGCTACGTCCCTGCCTTCTGTGTTTTGAGTTGTCCCCCTCGTCACCAGTCCTGCGGAAAGTAATGGCGAACCACCAAAGAATCACATTCCCAAGTCGGCCTCGGATGGCGTCGCGGTTTTCATAACCGGCGCCCTCCGGGCCTTGGGCAGAACATTCATTATTCACTGGCACGATCACTTATTGGTTTTAACGAAACCATAATATTGACTAAACACTTACAATCTAATATAATTTTATATTCCCAGTTTTGAAAATTTCTGAAGATAAGTCGCGGATTGACAGCTTACCCGTTTCTATATAAACTAACTGTAATTATGTACTAATACCTCGTACCGGCTACGTTTGAAGACGTCCAACGTTAAAACACTCCAGGAAGTATAGAGACGAGTTGCCCGAATGGATACAATAAATTACATCCTGATACACAGCATGGAATCTTAACTATTGCGTTGTTCTGCGTTCCGTTTACACCTCTCTTGGAGGTGTTCCCAGGACGATGAAAGCATTTGTTTCGAAAACAGATTTTCTCGTTTATGGAAACTGTATTCATCAGGCAATGTTTGAATTTATTCAAAGTGGAAAATAACGGCAGTGGGAGGTGGAGAAATGTGCGCCATTCTATCAAATATGAGACATTCGATAACCTTAATTTGTAGTTCAACACCAGTGATCCGAATCCCTCCTCCTCATATGTTCTAGAAATTTGCTAAAAATAATTCAAATACTTAGGAATGCTTTGGCATATTGGACTATCCTCCCGATGCGTGAAGTGACATAGAATATATTGTAACGTTAACATAAACGGGATTGTTTGTAGAAAGGTTGAACTATATATTGTAAATTCTTACCTTCTTAATTGAACTTCACAATCAATATCTACTTGGCATACATTCTTATAAAATGAATCTTTACAAAATGTATTTTGCAACGTAACGTTATCTAGCTTATATATCTTAACTTAAATAACCTTATCCTGTCTTAAAGGTTGTGACAGCATTCTTTCCCAATGTTAATAAAACACTGAAATGTTTAGACAGCAATAGAGAGCCTATAATACGTGCAGGTAAGATAAGAACCTTTCGTACAGGGCATTGGTTAATGTCACAGAGCTGGGAAGAAGATGCGTATTATAACAGACTCAGGCCAACGACCTATTATAGCAAATTGAACACACAATCGACATTTTGAAGTTCAGCGTAACTGAGAAAATTCCAGCCTGACAAATTATGTACACTGTCCTGGAATAAGTGTCATTGTAAGGTTCCTCGTTGGAAAAAACGCCTCACGGCCTATAGTGATCGTGTCAGCGACTTCCCGAATTGCAAGTAGGGACATCCACTATGGTAAAAACCATTAAATCTGTTATTCAAATGCAGCATCCGTGATAAGGTTTAACTCAGAGACGGTCGTACCTTGTTCGACTAATGCACACTCGCGTGTTAACTATCTCCATCCGTTCAGGATTAATTTATTTGCTCAAGATTTGTCCGCACCTTTAACTTACAACTCGAGGATCCAAAGTCACACCATTGTCATGCTAACAGGTATAATGCTCACGACATCTGGCTTCACCATTCCTCGAAGACTTAAGTCGTTATTATTATCTCATAATATAATGACCCAAACAAATGTGCTGGATTTTTCAGAGCATATCTCTAAAATACAAAAGCTTCGCTTCCCACAGTCAATCGGCAGCTCGACGAAGTTCTGTGTCTGTGACTGTAAACTCACCCAGAACCATAGACCAATAAAGGCTGTCAAAGTGACATTAATGAATAAGAAATATATATTGGTTGATAAGTAACATTACAGTTTGAAGAACATGTTCCCAGTGAATCTCCTGATTCTATGGTGGTTATCCATTAAATAATTGAATATGTAGTAACTATCGGTAAACTTATTTAAACAACTGACATAGTTCTATATATTACTTTCTAGACAATGATTAACAAGGATGAAATAAGCAACCAAGTATTTTTTTTTTGCGGAAAATGCTTGCGAATCTGTCAAACGAAGGCAAATGGAAGTCTCTTATAAGTCGTTTAATTTAGTTGACAAGAAATTAAATCAATCTGTCTTGTCCTGCTTACAATTCAACTTAAAAGTTGGCAAGAATTTATGCAAACATTTTTGTTAGAAAATATAGAAAATGGCTCCATAATTTAACGCTATATTAATGTTTAAGGAAGATGCGTGAGAAAACTATTTTTACCACTGCCACTGCGAACTCACACACAGCAACCAATATCTGTAAGAAATAAAAGTTGCTAGAAGCAGAAACACGGAAAAAGAATAAGAGTATATCACAAGCGTATCTACATACGTAAAAATGTTATGTTGGTTTGTGTGCGCTTCAAAAACTCAAAAAGTTCTGCACCGATCGAGCTGAAATTTTAGCATGATATATAATTCGCATCAAGGATTGTTTTTATATAATTTGCGACCGCGGGAAAAAGAAAAAAACGAGGAAAACACTCAACACTCGCTGACAACCGCAATAGTAATGCCTGTTAAATGCCAGGCAGCTGTTTTGCGGTGGAAGCCGCAGCCGGGCAGCTGTTTTATAGAGAAATAAAGATGAATTTAAAAAATAAGTTCTGCAATTAAAGTACGCTTAGCGCAGTGGACTGGACAAATCTGTTTGTATTTTATGTTTTAAAGATAAACAGTGAATATAGTATAATATAGAATATAGTATCACCATCAATTAACACGTAACTAAAAGTTAGTTACTCTTTTCTATAGTACACGCGGGCGAAGCCGCAAAGGGACAGCTAGTATGTTATATAAATTTCCTGATAAGCAAGTTAGTGCTATAAAATATTATTTTGAAAGGTAAATGTGGATATAGCTATAGTAGTAGAGTAATCCTACACGACGGAATATAATGGTTTTAATAAACATTACTCTTACACTTGAAAATAAAAAAGGGGGATAACTAAGTGTTAAGTAGAATATGTAGAAAGTAGGTTCTAACTACACTGCCAACACTAGTGCCCTGGACAGAGCAAGTACTGGGATTTGCATGTTAAGGGCGCGGCTACCGCAATTTTCATCACCATTTTTTTTTATTTGTAACATATATTTTTTTCTTATTTTAGACACAAAATGTGACTAAATTTGGTTCTTATTACATTTTTTTTATCTCTCATAGTTTTCGCGTAACGGCTTGCTAAAGTCATGTTTTGCACGTTTCCGTTTTAACGACTACACTAAAACCAACTGATATACCAAACTCAAAAAAATCACAGTGGATAAAGACATTTCAGGCTACAATGCCATGCTCATAAAAACCTAGAATAACAATTATTTGTATTTTTAAAAAAAATATTGAAATTTTTAAATATTAATTTTTAGTTTCAGCATTTTTTTATTCAAATAATTTTTTTTTCTTTATTTTTATGAGCATGATACTGTAGCGTGCAATATCTTTATCCACTGTGATTATTTGAGTTTGGTATATCAGTTGGTTTTAGTGTAGTCCTTAAAACGGAAACATGCAAAATATGACTTTAAGACATTACGCGAAAACTATGAGAGATAAAAAAAATTTCTTAAGAGCCAAAATTAGTCATATTTTGTGTCTAAAATAAGAAAAAAAATATCTGGTACAAATAAAAAATAAAAAAAATGGTGATGAAAATTGCGGTAGACCGAGCCCATAAGATAAATTAAGTGGGACTCGGTACCTGACATTCCGTTGCGGCCTACATCGCAATAACACATTTTAGACTATTTTTCTATACACTGAAGCTGTGAGAAAATAAGTATTTTCATGACCAAAAATCCTGGAAAATTCCTACTCGTATTATTTTAACGTTTTCATTTCTATAGCAATGTTTTCTTTTTCTCTATACAGAAAATGGTATTAGTGTGAAAAAAATATCAAGAAATGTGACTGAGCCTTGCCATATATAATTTAACATGTAAATCCTTAACGTTAATGTAGACTTGGCTTCCGGGCTGGAGTCGCGTCATGCTGGCGTCTTGTACAGACGTTTCGCCGTACCTTGCAGCAGGCATCATTAGGGTTTCTCGAGCAAGACTGAAAGCAAGGGGCTTATATAGTGGCCTGACGGCCAGGCAAGGTGCCGTCAGGCCACTATACAAGAACCTCCTCTAGCCCCTTGCTTTCAGTCTTGCTCGAGACATCCTGGTGATGCCTGCTGCAAGGTACGGCGAAACGTCTGTACAAGATGCCAGTACGACGTGGCTCCAGCCCGGAAGCCAAGACTACATGCCTGACTACGGCCGCGAAAGCCTGCAATCTTCAATCATTGACGTTGTTCTCTCCTGGTCTTAGGGTAGGCAGCGAGGTTATTAGAAACGTGAAAAGCGATTCAAAGAGTCAGTAAACAAAGAGCGGAATTGTCAAGAATGAAGGAAGTATCCAAACATTATCCTGGAGGGATTGCGGATAAAATACTTAAAATCGAACCTACCGAATATAAATCAATGTTTCAACCCTGCGCTACACTGAAAGAAAGTAATTATTGTAATAGGAGATCAAAAAGGCACTTTGGTTGGGTGACTTTTTAATCACTTTGCGGTTACACAGGATTTACCACTAGACCCACTAGGCCCTGGCCTAGGGCGCAACTTTCCAAGGGGTGCAATTTTAGCAAGGAGAAAATGTAGAGACTTTTCCATAGCTGCTTTCAAAAGTACCAATATGGCGTATCAGTAAAGATTTCAATGGTTTTTAATTTCACGCTGTGGACTAATGCTCCTTCTATTAATATCATCTTATCTATGATTTACAGTAATGTTTAAACAACTGCATTAGATTTAAGCTAAATAATTAGTGTATTAATGCTATTAGTGTTATTATGTATAGTGAGAGGACAGAGCAGAGTAATTTTAAATAACGTGGTATTGTAAAGTGGCCAAGGACGCGAGTTGGTAAGGAAGGAGGGGGAAAAGGCAGCGGAGGCGCGGAGACTCACGGGACTAAGGCACCTAGATGTATAAATACGACCCTGGATACTTCTGGTAAAATAGACAACAGATCAGTTTGGTTGTCGATACTATCTGGATTGTTCCTAAAACCTTATGTTCTGTATAAGTAAGAACATAGTGGTATTTCTACAGGACAGAGTGTTGTAGGAAGATTCATTCCAGATAGTATCAACCACCTAACTGGTCTTTTGACCCTAAATTAACAAAAAGTATGTTATTAAAATTACACTATACACTCGGTGTGAAAAACAGGAAGCCATGACAGACGTCGGAGGAAATTCGGCAGCAGGAAGTAAAGCGATAAACAGAATAACAGGTGAAGGGAGATTTGGAAAGACTAGAAAACGATTTAGATCTATGCGTTTAAGGCAGATCCGGAAATACATCTGTGACTTAAATAATAACCGACAAAATAATTCATTGTGTCGTAATACAAAATGCAGTATACTACTAGTTTTATAATTTTCATGGAATTACATGAAAATGTAGAAAGAGTAATTGGCGAATAAAAGTATTCTTAGAATTTTCGGACCAAGGTATAGGCCTACTAGCTTGGCCGCTGCCGCTAGCTGCGATGGTGTAGTTGGCGTGTTCCTCGGTTGAATTCTAGCGCGTCATTTTGATAAGCTTGTTATGAATCGAGGCCTGGCCTTGGCTCTTTTTTCTAGTGTTTTTTTTTTCTGTACTGTTAGTAGTTTCCAATGGTGTAATAGGTCAGATGAACGGAGAACTCGCTAAATGTTCTGAACTTAAAATATGACTTGTGTCCCATGAAACTTGACGCAGCTCAGATTTCGACATACTAAGGGAGGAAGTTGAACAGTTTTACAAAATATTTATATTTAGATGCCCTGATTTTGTTGGACTTAGTCAATGTTTAAGCGGAAAGGCAAACAAATTGTATTATTTTTTAGTAAATTATAGCATAGAAAACACCATTAGTATTGCCATGTTACAGACCCGTGTCATTCATCGTGCAGTGAAGCTTATTTTGTTGCAAACTAATCTTCGGTTTAGGTCAACATAGACTGCAGGCTTTCGCGGCCATTGTCGTAATTTTCTTGGGTTCTCTCTTCTCTCTGGGAAGATGGCTACAAATAAATGGGCTCCTGTCTTCATGGAAAACTCTAAAAAAACCTAGCAACTCAAGGGATCAGACTGCAGACTCGCCAGGATTGGCTATCAACACTAGCCAACCAGAAGGAAGCTTGCAGGCGATTGACCGAACAACTCATCCTGTCAGAGAGCAGCACAGCAGAGACAACTATATAAAGAGACCATCCTATCTCAGTCTGTCTCAGTCTGATCCTGCATCGACCTGAAGATGGCAGCTGCAAGGACTGGCGAAACGTCCAATAACCAACACAGGACGCGGCTCAGCCCCAAAAACCAAGAAAATTAAACTTCGTTATAAATATTTTAATTACTCTCAGCTGGTTCCTTATTTTGTCCAAATCTTGAGTCAGTGTTTCGATATCGAGAACCATGGTAAATACCTACGGGGCAATGCGGCGCACACAACTGAACCGTGTTAGTTTCAGAGGGACTTCTTGTCTTCTTCCGTCTGCATTCCATTTATCAGCTGGCCACCATGTCAGCTTAAGGCGACAAGCATGCCTACATTCTCCGAGCAAAGACATCAGTCGCACACGGACGAGAAAACACGTGATTGTTTTCCTACGGCGTGGAGAAGTGTTCGGGGTGTGATAGGTGGGGAAGTTTCCCTCTCAAACCCTCGACAACGAGGAACTGTCAGAGCAGATTATCGTCCGCGGGCGAGTGTCGGAGTGACCACGTTACAGAGGAAGGGAGGAGGATTTCCCGACAAACTGCGCTCGACGGTAACTCCCTCCCTCCACACAAACCATCCTGCCGTCAGCCACTCAAGAGTATTGCAGGAGAGGAATGTATCAGTAGTCGTTGCACGTCAATGTGACATCCCAGGATTGGCCCAAAGGTGGGAACGGGCCGGACTGCGATGACACTTCTGTATGAGCAGAGAGAGGGGTTTGACGGAAGTGGGTTTTGCCATAGCTAGCACCTAGCAAGGCTAGTCCTAGATCAGGGACTCTCTTCACCTTCAAGGCCACATATCTAAGATGGCTTCAGAAAAATCTAAGGTCGTGGGTCCGCATTTCCGGCATTCCCGAGATAATATTTTTTAAAACCCTGACGAGGCCCGATATCGTAAAACTGCTCTGTAACTTAGTTGCAATTTGGTCTAACTAGGTAATGTAATTTTTGGAGATGAACGGTATAAAAGTAGGCAGGTGAGTTGAAATTACGTCTCACCAACAGCGAGGTCATTAGGGAAGGTGTCACTCAACATGGGACAATGACAGGAGCTGGGAGAGGAGTCAGCCATTGTCTTTGTTAATAACCGTTCCGTCATTCACCTGGAGTGATTTCACGAAACCATGGAAAACCGAAATCAGGATGGCCCTAGCTGGGGATCGAACCCGGGTCCTCCCGAATGCGAGTACAGCGTGTTACCGTTACACCACCTCGCTCGGTAACTGTATAAAGATTTTAGCTGCACAAAGGAAGTTTCGTTAATTAACTAATTAGCTACAATTATGCAGTAGGGCCTACTTTGTCTCGAAAAAAATCAGACTACTAAGTATGAATCACTATCAGTTATAAGAAAGTTACAGAACGATTTTACGATATCGACTTCCATTTATGTTTAAAAGATAATTATTGTCAAACATATAAAAACTTGTGTCCAAGCCCTTGAGTCTGTTATACAGCAATTAATGCATTACTTTTAATTGTTTCTAATACTATTTACCTAATGGACATTTATTGTTTCCATAATTTTTTGTCGTATAAATATGTTCACGTCCTGTAGCTTTGCATGACGTATATCAAAGTAAAAACTATATTTTCCTTTCTTTTTTAACATAGACATTACAAAATATAACTCACAGATAGAAATAAAATAATTTACGACAAAAATAATACTGTCAGATACTAAATTAAATACATTTAACATCACTCCTGGATATATTATTTTAATTTGGTTACTATAGCATTTTCTCTCAAATTTTCGTAATTTTTTCAAGTAGTGATATTACAGAATTCGTTAAATACTTCAACCCATAAATTTTATCAGTGTAAAATACATAATTTCTTTAAGCGAGTATCGGATTTTTTTTATGTAGGTACAGAGAAAATTAATATTTAGACTACTTTAAAATGTCGCTAAGAAAAAAAAACTGTACAAAAATACGTCAACTATTTCAATAGTACTTACTAAAATTATAAATATACGAATGTATTGTTGCCGAGCAGCTTTAAAGGGTTCATTTCGCCCGATATATTGAATTATTTGAGCTCTAGATTATTTGAAGTAATGCGCAGAATTACCTCCAAATTGTGACTGTAGGTATTAAACTTTTCCAATCACCACACAAGCATACTACCTGAACTGCAACTTATTAAATATGTACTGAAATTAACATTATAAGCCTACACGTAATACATATTTAATGGAGACGTAGTGACGATTTAGAGCAGAACAAAAATAGGTAAAGTGTAGTGGCAACGCCATGTTTCAAATAAGCATTAAAGAGATAACACGCAAGTATGGTAGAAAACAATACTAGGCATAGAGGCGATTATTAGCAACGAATTACAGTGCTCCTCAAAACAGATAATTCTGACAGTACTGTTTAAATTTTTATTTTTGAAAATGTAAATGATACCACCTTAAACTCTAAAATAAAATTTGTAAAATTTACAAAGATTTTCTGTGTGAAACCATTAGTTATTAAAGTTACAAAGGTAAACTTTGTAACACTACAAAGGAATTCTTTGTACCCATACACCGACAGTTCCTGCACTGTAATTTTTTGTAAGATATGACAATGCACTTCTTTGCAGTTGTATAAACTTTTGTAAATGTTGAAAAATTTTCCTTGTGAATTCATTAGTTTATAATGTTAAAAGGATGTTATTTGCAAAAAAAAATAGAAACTTAGAAAAAATGTGTAGTCTACCAAAATCATAGGTTCGTCGGAAATTACTTATGCAAAGATCACAACCTCTGAAAAGCATTTTTCTGGAATAAAGTGAATGTTTATATCAATTGCGTGCTTTAAAATAATTATTGCTGAACTGTACAGTGAATGTATACAAATAAATAAAGTCTAAACAGTACAGAGGTCGCATTAGTCTAGGGATAAGATGCGTAGAATGTAAGTGCGGGGAGAGTGGTTCAAAACTTAGCACCCCCAATTTTTTTTTTATTTTCACAATAATTTCATGTAAACGTATTCAAAAGTTATTTGATAAGTAAGTTCAGTGTTATTTATGAAGTACAATGAGCATTTAAATTTATTTATTTTTTCCTTTTTGAAAGTACAAGTATTTTCTTCGTAAAAGTACAAAAATAATTACAGTGTACTGCCAAACAAGCATTGCGAACGTCATAAACTTTGATTTAATACCACTAAGTTAGCGCCTTCACCCACGTACGTGGTTCTAGGTCAAATGTTGCCACCGTCTTCAAAACTAAATAATTGGCGGTTTCCGGCATTGCTTTCCCAATTTGATGGGTAAAATCGAACCTTAATGACATATACTTTTCAGCTTATTAACGCATATTTTTTGTGGAATTCTGATCAATAAATATACACTAGAAAGGGAACAATAAGTAAAACTTTGTTTGGGTGCAAGTCACGATTTGGATATTTTTGTGTAGTCCTAGCCATTATCAGAAAATCTAACTTACTAAACTTAAACTTGAGTGACAACGAAGTACTACTCTCGAAAGTTTAAATACTTTATTGTCAAAGTAATTAAACACAAATTTAATGCAATTGAACATACTAATTCTTTACCAAATTTTAAATGTATGCTGACAATTATAAAAAGGCAAAATGACTTTTCGTGGAGAAATTATAGACGTATCTTTGAATAGCCAATGACACAGAAATTTTCCCTACAAAATTTCATTAGCGTAAGTGTTTTAGTTTCTATTAAAACGACTACACAAGAACGTTAAAATTGTAACTTTGGCAGCTAGTTATACAGTATATATGTATGTATATATATATATATATATATAAAACAAAAAAAAAAGATTTTGTTTTGTGATAATTGTACTCCTTGCAGTGTAGCCGGAATCACACAGACCACGACGACACGACACGACGCGTCATGTCATGCTGACCAACCAATAAGATTGTTTACAAGGCGATGACGTCAAATTAATCTAGCCTGTGACTGGCTATTCAGCACGACACGACCGTCGTGGCGTTGCTACGTGTTCTATGTGATACCGGTTTTTTTTTTGACTGGCGAGAATTCTACATACACAAATATAAATTAATGAACTGGAAGGTAACCAACGTCCTTAAATTAATTTCTTTTTACGGACTGGACGATTTTTTGAGGATTCGTACATTGACAGGCTGGTACTGGATTACAACTCGGCGCAAATTTCTTCCTCATTCGCAGTCGGACAACAGATAAATCGACATGCGCGAGACGAAAGTAAACTTGGCGACAAAAGAAGGAGCGCACCGCGCGCTGGGCAGTCGAGAGTGAAATTGGCTCCTCGGCGAGGCAACGAGCAGGCGATGAACAAAAGACAGGCCAACGAGGGGGAGTCTGCAGGGGACAAGTTTACCAACCTCACAACCGTACTTGTGCCTAGCCGCTAAGACTGTACCGCACATTGTGTTAGACGGGGACGTAGATAGGATTTGGCGTAGGTTGGGAGGTGGGTGTTCCAAACCTGGGAATGTTATGAAGTAACACCTGTCCCCCTAATATAGGAGGGGGGGGGGGTCCTGGGGCAAAATGTGCTATTTAAGCAGTTTCCATAAGGTAAAGAAGGGGGGGTGTCTGAACCCCATAAAACATCCCTATAAAAGTTTTATTGCGTAATTTTGCAATTTACAGCATTATAGTTTAAAATTATAATAGTTAAATTTACGCAACAAGTTTACGTAGAAAGGTTTCTATTACCTTAGATAACAAAAATATAGTTTTTTTAAATGTTCTCACATTTTTGGGGGATGTTTTAACCCCCAACCCCAACCCATTGTGTGCATCACTGTGGAGAGTCTGCGCATGCGGCAACACAACGTGACATTAACTCGAGAAGTTTCAGCGCCACATATTAAGTCAGTCGCCTGGTGAAGGGCTTGTTTTTGTGTGTTATGAGAAAATCGATGAGGCGCTACGAGCGACGTCGGCCAGCACATGTATTGTGATATCGCCTCTACGGCCAAAGACGTAAACGCGTGCGCAGTGTTCCCCCGTAACGTTTTTACTGTGGGACTTTAAGCGGTGATCCATCATTTTATTGAACGTGTCACTGTAGCAAAGTTCAATGTACTTGTAGACTTCAGTACATCGAACAAATCCGTTGCTTATATCTTGAGAAACAACCGCGTGAGAAAGCCGATTTTAGCCAAGTTTGAGAGCTTTAAAATAATGCTTTCAATGTGCGTGGTGTCTTGAAAGTCACATTCACAAGTAGTCTGAAGTCAGTATTCTTTTCGTAGATAAGCATTGTGGACGCACGTTTACTGGTCTTTGAAAAAAAACGTAACACTCCGAACACGCTGCACGCAGTCCGAGCGAAAAACCAGGCGTCCACCTTAACTGTCATTGTAGCTCGCCAACGTAAAAAAAAACCGTCATTATAGTCAGAAAACTGTTCTTTTTTAATTAACATAAACTAACCTAAACTAATGTTAACTGTCACAAGGGACGGGAAAAGGAGGGAACCAGCAACCCGAGCATTTCCCGAGTATACAGCACAGTCTCGGCGGCTAGACACAAATCATTTCCAGCTGTCTAGGGCAACCCTCAGAGCAAACACGTATAGATACTCTCGTGTATTTAGTACGCAACGAAAATTGTGAAGAAAATTTTAAAGAAAAATTTCTCTACTTTTCAATGCGATAAGTATGCATATAGGTTGTTCATGATACAATTATCACATTAAGGTCCTGCTAACATTTTCCTTTCAACCAGATTCCATCTTTCAATAAATTGTTAGTATAAACACTGTTACGTAACTAATAATTCAGTGTATGCTTCTCATTGGTCTTAAAAGTTACCGTCTGAGGACGTCATAAATACACTTACTAAAAGTTCATGCTTGTTAATAGATCTTAAAAAATAGCTCTCTTTACTTTAAATGAACTTCAGTACCGGTAACAATTTAAACCTACGTATTTTGGTAAACTTATAAAAGATAGCCAGAGCGATTTTTCACTAATATTAAGGCACTCAATTTGTTACACAAGCTGACCGTGCTGCTAAAAGCTTCACATACTCAATTCAAGAAATACACTGGCCTCAAAATCCAGTTATAAAAAGCCAACACTTACAATATACTGCTAGCCGACATATGTAGCGAAATCAGTTTTGAAATTATTGATTTCAGTATTAAACTCCAGACGTAAATAAATGCAAATTCTAAATAAAAAAACATACACGATTACGAAAAGAAGTTATTTTTAATGAAACGTAATAAGTGGCGAATCAAAATTGGAAATTCTAGTATCTTAAAGCAACCAAATAACCTGATTTTTATTCAATCTAAAAGTTGTAGACGCTCTTATATTATTATTAAAAAATTACAACTACCCTCTTTGACCATGAGCTTGATAGAACCAACTTTTCGTGCACTGCACGTAACATAACTGACGATTTTTAACAAGCTATTTTCATATCAAAAATGATTTTACCGCAAAGTTATGACAAATCAGACATTTAACACAACTTAAAAATGCCATCATCCCTAGCAATTTGATCTGTGAACAATATTTTGAATTCGGTGTTTGAGACAATCTAAACTATTGGCCATGCTAATTTTCTAGCAAATGTTAATGAGTTGCACAAAACCCACGGTAAAACAAAAATTATATCCTTAGACAATTATAAAAAATTATCAAGTAGTTTAAGCCATTTTCAGTTGTAACATCTAATACTGACTTTTTTTCTATTGTCTGGTTATTTAGTTTTAATGTAGGTGTTCAGTGGCTCTGCAATATTCGCTTACAATGGCGTATGTAGTTCAAACTGTCATACCTAGTTACTTTAAGCACAACCGCTAGGATCCCTCGATTTACGTCGTGCTGTTCAATAAAACGATACATTTGCACTCTAAAAACACTTTCTTTGCCACAACACGATTTTTTTATTAATTCGAACCACTGCAAAGTAGCTGTGTCGTAACGAAAAACTTTGTTAAAAATGTAAAATAAAGACGTTGTTGTTTTTTCTTTGCACATTCTTTTTCTCAGCATTAATTTGTCTATAAGCCTATAACCAACCATACCAAAAAAATTAACATTGAACTACATTAAAAGTAACACAATTTTTGTCATATTACTTTACACTTTAAACAGAAATTTTCTTTGTGGTAAAACTTCTTTGCTGCAGTTCGTATTCAAACCAGATTAGTCTTCTGGCAAATATTTTTTTTTTGTGTTTTAGGGTGTACAGTTAAATAAATGTGTTTAAATACAAGCATTCACCAACAGTTACGTAATGCAATGCCACGATGACCATTAGTGACACCCTGGCTTTCGCACTGATGCCCCTTCACTTCCTACTGTCGTTCTAAGGCTTAGTGAGGAGCGAATTGCAAGTGATTCTTTCGGCCATCCCAACGGTTTAAAACGAGCATCCCGAATTCTATCAGCTCGTCGATTGCCACACCTCTCAAATAGTTACCTACCAGTTGTACTTGGACATATATAATCATTTCTGAAATCTGGTCAGTACGACCGGATGAACCGATTTAAACGGTGCAGCCATAATCCACTTCCCCCTCTCGGGTGGGCTACCACCAGAAGCCAATCACTCACAGTTTATTGCTTCTCAAGAGCCTCTGGGATGACCCGGTCAATAGCTGAACTCACAGGATAAAACCTTGAACTGGGCATCCCAGTGTGACTGAGTTATCACTCAACCGGACTGTCAAGTCTCCAGCTGAAATCCTAGTCGACTACATAATGTAGTTCCTGAATGGTTCTAAGACGTCCTTTAAACTACTACACGCCTCGTTGCATCCTTTGTCCCCCCAGGCACTTCTTATCCTGACATCTACCCACTGTCCAAGACATTATCCACGAACTCGCAAGAGCACTATGAAATTGAGGAGCTGACTGGAATAATAGCTTTAGTAAGCTAAGGCCTTTCTTCAACCAAACAGTTTATCTTGTTCGATTATGTCAATAGAAAACACAAATTGTTATACCGATATATTAATTCTTCACCATGTTATGAATTTTTTCTTGACCTATGCTGGTACCATTATGCTATTAATATTTTATATTTTATCTTTGACTGTGTTTATCGTAACTACTATTAATTTGTGCAATATAACTATTGGTGTTAAGAGAAAATAATGTGAGAGAAACGTGAAATAAAAAAAACTAATTTCTCCAAAAGTGTAATGCAACTATATAGGCCCTATTACTTATTGGTGTTAAGAGAAAATAATGTGAGAGAAACGTAAAATAAAAAAAAACTAATTTCTCCAAAACATATACCTGTCATTATCTCACAATGCAATTTTCTTCCTAAGGCATTTATTGCAGCCAATTCCTCAATTGTTAATAGCAAGTCTGTTACCTTTACTGTACGTTGTCGCACCCCTCTTCGACACTGTACCTGCTACCCTTCAGTCACGGTCTTACGAACACAGGTCTGGCTTAACACAGGCGCCATAAGTTGTATACGTGGTTCGCGATGAAGTGAGTACTTTTTGAAGATCATTGAACCAAGAATAACATTTGAAAGGAAGCTATTTATTATGACTTCATACGTTAACTTATGAATACAGTTGCGGGAAACTGTGAATTATCTGAAAGGGAAAAAGTAACTAGGGTTTCAAAAATACTCATTACATCCTGAACCACATATAAGTTGGTTGTAAAAAGAATATACAGTATTTGTCACTCAAGTCTTTATTCAGCTCCTCGTTTCCTGAGAACACCTGGTTCAAACGATGTGGCTGACAGACTGAGAATGAGTCACTGTTATGTGTTCGAGATGAGTGTAAGCCTAAATCATCATACGAAGACGGAGTCATGGCCCGTAGTCCATACACTGAGGTGCTTTCCTTCCGTGGCGTTTCTAAAATGACTGAGTCCTGCTGAAGAGAAACCTTGGAGTATACAGGATGTATCAGAACAGCGGTTACAAACTTTGAAGAGAGATAGAGTACACCCATGTTATGGGAAATCACATTGCAATGCATGGCCGGAAACGCTTTCCTGGCGCGGTAGTGACGACATAAAACACAAGAATTAAGGGATACAAGCAAAAGGAGAAAACTTGTTTATTATTCTTAATACAGCAAAAAACTAAGAAAAAATAACATAAAGAAACTTTGTTCGTCATCACCAGCCAATGACTTTCCAGCATTTTTGCTGTATTAGGATTAATAAACATGTTTTCTCCTCTTGTTCGTGTCCTTTCTTTCTTGTGTTTTGTGTCGCAGGGAAGCGTTTCCGACTAGCCATTGCTATGTGCGTTCCCATCGTCTGGGCGTATTCTATCTCTCCTGAAAGTTTGTAACCACTGTACTGATACAACCTGTTGTACAGAAAACCACTGTGACCACAAGGATCGTTATGGTTGGTCAATGTGTCATCGTCGATTCTATCATATGGTCTGTAACTATCTTCCTGTTTCGTTCGAAGTTCGTGACTAGGGTCAGTGTGTGGTACTGAAAATTGCGAAAATTTCAAAACGTACTTAAAGAAGCTCTTGTTCAGGTCCCAACTTCAATGTGTCATCGTCGATTCTATCATATGGTCAGTGTGTGGTACTGAAAATTGCGATTATATCATATGGTCAGTGTGTGGTACTGAAAATTGCGAAAATTTCAAAACGTACTTAAAGAAGCTCTTGTTCAGGTCCCAACTTTGACTATGCTCGGAAAAATATTCATGATTTTGATTAGTTGGGAAGACGTACAGAGATGTGTACATAACGAGTCGCAGGGTTACAGGGAATCGTTCGACGTGTATAGAAGATTTGGTGTTCTGCACTGTGTTCCACAGTTCTTGGTTCAGGTCCCGATTCCAGCTTACGTTTTGATGGGTGATGTAAAATAAGTTATTTGTTGTGTTAAATTTGTTCGTGGTGCAAAACGAACTTGATAATGATTCGATTTTACTAAATATTTTGTAACAATAACTTAATTTTTGTTGTTAACGAATTTAAGCTCGGTAGATTTGTTGTAAAAATAAACAACTTTTGTAAAATATTTACCTACAGGCCTATGTTCAGATTCAATGCTAATTATCCTAACTACAGGCACTTAAATATGTACGCTAAAATATTGTTACACTAACGTTGTACAGTGTTCATTCTCTTTCTGTGTATTTTACTAAAGAATGAAGTACATTTCTAGCAAGATGTGTATTAAGATTGATAGGAGCCGAGTATATTAAGTGTGGTTTGTAGAATTAATGCTATTATTTGTTCAATATTCCTTAAAGAAAATCCTGCAATAAATCTGACGTAATTTTAAAAATTATTTTCGTGGGTAGGGTTTCGCATTTCAAATATCCCAATTCAAAAGTGTGACTGTTTTGGCAATGAAGTAAATGGACTTGGCACGTCGGCACCCTATAGGCAGAAAAAAATTTTGTTTCCTATTTCTCAAAAACCTTTCACCTGAAAATTCTTAAAGGTGTAAAAAAGCGATGTGAAGGAGAGATGAAGATAAATATTGTAAAATGGAATGTCTCATTGAAGCCTCTCTAACATTATATAACCTTTCTAAACACGTGTTCCATCATACAACTATACGTAACACAGCCAAACACAAACAAATATATGACTACTTTTGTAAGGAATTATAGGAACGTGTGTGTACTTCTCCAGTGACTTTTAATGCTCGTTGAGTATTGCAGTTTCTTCAGTTTTATAAATGCCTACTCTCCTATCTTAAAAGTAATATTTTAGAAAAATAATCTCCTACAAATATCATATTGTTGGTTGCAACCTCTAAAACTTTTACATATAGGTTGCGACTTACAACAATTAATACTTAAAAAATGTTATTCCCAAACCGTGCCAATTTAAAGAGTTTCCCGTAAAGGCAATTTTGTTACAAGATAATTGTAATAAAATTATTATCTTTTCCGAAAATAATCGTAGGACAATTACTCTAATGTTAATTGAAAATAAAAGCCAAAGAAATTATGACAAAGAATACGTGCCCAGCTCATTTTTAAAATAGTATATAGTTGACTACTTTTCCTATTACAGGGATTATAATTTTCAAAAAATTAAGCACTAAAATAATTATCTGACATATCTAGCCAATTAATACTGTACCTACTTTGCTTTACGTTGCCTCATTCCTCACAAAAAAAAAAAAAGCTCCAAAGTGCTAGTGAATGTGGGCCATTCACATTTTTTAACTGCGATCATAATATAATGCAAATCCTAGCGATTAAATATTATGTGTGCATATATATATATATATATATATATATATATATATGTAGTTTATTCAAACTTTTTTGCCTGGAATTAATTAGTTCGCCGAGAGGCCACAACAACAGGTTTGTGTATCAATGTAAATCTGTATGTACAAGTTAATGATTGTTTTAAAGATAAAAGCTATCCGATTTTCATTTCAGAATAAACACTTGATATTCATTTACCTTAAATTAGGTGCAAATAAATGTAACGTTACTATCAGGTGCCAGCATAAACTATT
Source organism: Medauroidea extradentata (assembly GCA_003012365.1). Lineage (NCBI taxonomy): Eukaryota > Metazoa > Arthropoda > Insecta > Phasmatodea > Phasmatidae > Medauroidea > Medauroidea extradentata. Next base: position 37,088 of record PNEQ01080755.1, read on the forward strand.
CATGCCACAAGTACATTACAGAAATATGCACTTATTTACTTTATATAGCAGAAAGTTTAAAGTAAATATGGAAGTGTTACGGTATCAGTCGTACTAGTGCTAATTGTCTCTTAACCAATAGGCCTATATAAGGACCAACTATAAGGGGCAGAGTGTAATTACGTCTGAGTATTTGTTTTTCTTTTTACACTTAAGGAATGGGTTCTTATAACTAACAGGAAGTTACTACAGGAAGTTCTCCGTGTAAATCAATAAAACATTAATGCTCTAAAGACTTTTCCGAAAATGTAATTATTGGCATACGTTATGTATTGCGGTAAAGGAATTATGATAAAAAATAATACAACATAAAACTATGTATAATGATGCGTACTGTATAGAGCCGTAGCCCACCATGAAATTTCCTAGGAATATGAAATGCAACTTGTCAGGGCCGACGGCTTTGATACTTCTGTGGAAGGTTAATCATAGTACTTGCTGACTCCATGGAATGTTTGATGTTCGGTCATGTGCAACATTTCATGGAGGGCTTGCTACAAGGAGGGAATTTTAATATTTTATAATGGTGTTACAGAATTTGTAGCAAAGATGTTTGATTTATGTTAACTTTGTTGGGCAAAAGCAGTAGAGAAATTTTGTAGAAGTAAAAAAAAAAAAAAAAAAAGCAAACTTCCATTGAACGGAAATGTTTTTATTCTTAAAATTAATTATGACATTCTTACCTTCGTTTTTTTCTTACAATAATTACGTTTGCAGTAATTGAAAGCAAGAAAATGTCCTAAAATGTTTCCGTATTTACTTGCATTCAAACATATACCGTGTGACACGTTGTTCAGGAAGAAACCTATGTATCTCTGCATCGAGGCTTTCTTAACAAGTCTCCGGGAAGCTTCCAGCAGATCTTGTGCCGTGGCACACGGCCTTAAGGCCATGCTAGGTAGCCTTTTTCACATCGGTGGAAAAAAACTAAAAAAAAATTTAATGGAATGCTTTGAAAATGTTCAGGCTAAGAGTAGTCGTGTGACGTAGTTTGTAAAATTTTATAATCCTTGATGTTGGCTTACTTACATAACAAAATTGGTGGTATTTTTGGTGTAAAAACCTGAAAACTATGAGATTAATTCCTACAAATAAATAGGTACAAATTATGGTATGTTTGCGACAAAAAATTAAGGGTAGACCTTCGATATGAAAATTATGTGGAATAAATTATACATATTTCAAAATCGCCGTAAAACAACCAGCGTTGAGAGGTTGTCATCTCTTTTGTTGAAATTATTGGTTATTTGCATAGTAAATTAAGAGTGTGACGAATTACCGACCAATGTTTCTTAATAGAAACATTATATTTAAACGATTAGGAGAGTATTATTGAACTAAATCAGTACTAGGACCTATTTGGTATTTACAACATGATGAGAGATAATTGCTTGCTTAAATTTTAAGACAGTTTGATTATTTCATAACTACTCTTTAATATTCCGTACACAATTTGCGTAATATAAGGTAAAATAATTACCTATTTTCCTACTGAAACATTTTCAAATAAATCTTGCTAACTTTTAAATCAGGAGGGAATTGAAAATGATTCAGCATGGTTAGTGACACGGGTTCTTTAAGGTCTATGAGGCGAGAAGGAAGCTGGTACTCACCGGTGGCGACGGCGGCCAGGAGTAGCCACGTGACCAGCGACGCGGCCATCCTGCCCCGGGTCGGCGTGGAGCTGACTGACCCTAACCCTGCGGCGGCCGCGGCGGCACTGACTCGCTCTCCTCCCCTGGCCGGCGCGGCAACCCGCCGTGCGCCCCCGTACTGCGCATGCGCTCAGCTGGCCCCGCCCCCCTCCCCGAGCGACATCGCGCACGTTACGCTGCCACGCGCGCATCTCTCCACTTCTCTCCACACTTAATTAGCCTCTTAACTAGCTGCGACGTCGCTTTAATCATACGATTTTGTGCTCATAACTACGATCGGACGAGAACACTGACAAGTACAGATGGAGAACGAGATGTCGGCTGAAATACCGCTAGGAGCGTATGCCTGGCGCTCTTCACTGAAAAGATAGTACTGTTGTAGATACAATATTTATATTAAAGTAAAGACAACATTCCATTTTAGTGTACAGTACTATCTGAATTGCTCCTACGCTTGTCTGTTCTATAGAAGGAACAGTTAGTAACTTCCTTTTGGTAACATATCGTTATAGAAGCAAGCCATATAGTACCTATTTTAACACAAATATGTTACCTACAACAAATACTTTTTCTTTCAGTGTTAGAACTCTTTATCAGGCATATTATTGGTTACTTACCTTATCTACAGTTTTGTTGCATCACTACCGTCATACAAGTTTTCGTGTGTAAAATAAACTAATAAAAATTCCGTCTTCAGCCGCTTAAAACTTAATACCAACCTAAAACTTGCTCCATCCTCACTGTCTTACAACCTTACACGAAAGTTAATTACGTCTCTCGTCGAGGGTTTGTATGTTACGGTTTTTAAATTTTTTTAAATTTAAACATCAATGTCGGTGGTATGTTTTTGTGAATCTCATCCCTGGAAATTATAGAATGTTGTATACAAGTCCTTATAACTTTGACAGCATTCCTGAATTTCGAAGAATCTCAAAATAACCAGATAATTTTTAAATAACGCGTTTATCAGTATTTATTTATATCATGTGTTGATAGAGGTACAAAAATGAATCCTAAACACAGATGGAGATTAAATAAAAAAATTTACTTCAGATCTGTTTGTAACCAATGTACATTAAAATAATTTCATACAAACATCACGAAGTGTCTAAATAAACCTTTCACGTATCAAATATTTAATACATTTAATCATATATCAGATATTCCTTAATTTGGTTTTCGGTAATTATAAGGGCTTTACAAACCATCACAATGTATGTTAAGGTTTAAGGGATCGAGGAAGCCATGAGACACGTTTTAAATATTTTAGTTATCTCCCGCCCCGAAGGAAGTAATTTTAAAAAATTAATTTCTAATTATATAGCTTGAAAGAATGCTGGAGGACGTGAGATGTATGTGTATGCACGTGCGACATTCTTTGAATGTAATTCCTAAGCAGACTTAACTTACCCACGTTGGACAGTTTCCGAATAAACGTCTACCGGCGCAGCTCTGCGCTCTTCTCAGCGGCCTAGGAGGGCGGCCACCTTAAGCCAGAACAGTTTCATATTATTTGTGACAAACATGCATTAGAGGAGCGCCGCGATGACCATTCGCTTCCTACCAAGACGACTCGGGTTCAATTCCTGGCGGGGTCAGTCAACGGATTTTCGCATGTGGGAATCGTGCCGGACGATACCGTTGGCCGGTGGGTTTTATCGGGGAACTCCCCTTTCCCCCGGCCCTTCATTCCGGCGCTGCTCCATACCTCATGTTACCCCTCATCAGCACTGAAGACCTCGATGTTCAGCGATGGCCAAAATATATCTCACTCTTGCATTAGAGTTCAATCCCGTGCTAATTATCATGCTGAATTTTCTTTATCGCTTCCGTATTCAAGATGTGAGCAGCATTTATTTAAAAGTATGATAAAAGAGGTTTAGCCAACTACGTTAGCTTTCATTGCGTACGTCTTAATACGTACATATTAATTTAAGCAATTTTTTTATGAACAATTAACTTTACGATGGTATTTGTCGCTTGCCTTGCAATGGAAACCTGGTCAAATTATGTACAAAAAACTTCACACAGAAACATAAAGTGAAATGCAAGTATTAAGGTGGCGTCTGAGTAAGTACATTTTTGCGTTCGATACCTGGAATTGCGGAAGATATAAGGTTGACACAGGAACGCGATTCATGCCTCCTCCTAACCCCTAAAAGCAAGATACTAAACTGGCGTGCTGTCCTCTCGAATACAACGTGCCTGCATTAGACATTCAGTGGTGATCTCATAATTTTATGACGAATTACTAACAACAAAGGTGAGTTGTTCATGCCTATGCCTTCCATAGTCTGTTCACTATCATCTTAGCACTCACAACACTTTATATATCCAAAAACTGTATTTTAATTGGGCCGCATATGTTAAGTTTTGAGATTGGTGAAACGTTTTCACTGTGGTTTTGGTCCAGGGAAGTTTTCAGGTCAATAATATTAAAGATTATAGCAAAATGGCAGAAAGAAAAATTTAAGCAATGCTCACTTTAGCGTGAACAATCTATGAAAGATTCTACGCCAAGAATTACAAACCTAAAAAAAACCTCAAAAACTCCCAAATTCGCTTTAATGAGTAGCTGTGAACCTGAAATTGGTACATGTGTGTAACGTACATTGAATGCTAATCCTAAGCAGACATCACTCATGCGCGTTGAGCAGTTTTCGAATAATCTAGTAACTGCCAAAACTCTGCACTCCGGTCGGCGACCTAAGCAAACGGCCACCTTAAGGGGCTTCCCTACCTCCGCTTCAAAAGTGTTGCAGCGAGCTACGGTTATATTTTTGACGAAACTGTTTAACGCGCAATATATTTGTGTACCTACGAAAAGAACACAGACTCGAAACTACGTCACGTACAGTTTTAAAACTTCGGCACGTTTATTAGAAACCTAATATTTTCAAGCCCCTTAAAATGGCCAAAAATGGCTTTCACAGACTGCCGTATCTGAAAAATAAAAATAACGCGACCGGATTCGAACAACACAACTATAGAAACAAGCGTTAGACTTGTAACTATGCTGCCCACAAATAAAATGATGTGGTCGCCGCTTAAAGTCGCCTAGTAAAAAGGATAATAGTAAGGCATTGCACACCAGCTGAGTAGCTTGCACGGAGAGGCGATAATACATTACATACGTCGGTTAGTGGCAACCTTACCGCTCCTGCCTCACACACACAAACGCAGCCAATCTAGGGAGGCCCCTTCCCGATATTTCCTTCAAATGTAAAATGTATAGTACAAAAATGGGTCCGACCGCTTGGTTCAATAATAAACACTCCTGTCTGGTGGGCTACGGGTCCCGGGCTGGTTTCCTGATCGGGAAGGGAAATTTTCAGTTACGTTCCCGGGTTCATGATTGGGTATTGTGCTGTCCTTACATCCCCATCCTGTAAAAGGCAATGGCAAACCAGCGCACTTTCATCCTAGCCTGGTCGCGTCTAAGGTACTCCTCCAATGAAGTCCAAACCAATCACCGTGCTGAAAACTTATCGTCATACTATAAAAATGTATAATTTCTGCAATATTCGTGACACCTCACAAGGCCACTCCCGGTAGCTTTACGGTGGTATTTAAAATGTTTTTAAAGCATATTATTTCCATATCGACGAATCCCTAGAATATTTTGACACAAATGCATTTCATTTTGTACGCAATTTTTTGTAGCAATAAACCTCATAATTTTTTCAGATTTTTGCATGCTAAGTATCACCGATTTTGTTATGGAAATAAGCCAGAATCAAGGGAAATATTTTTTTTTTTCGAACGGACAGTGCATTATTTTGCAAAACACCTCCACATACGTGTGCTCTTAGTTCTTGAAATGTTTAAAAGCATCCCGTTTTTAAATGTTTTGAGTTGAATGCACTAATGTGAAAAAAACTACTAGCAAAGCCTTAATCAGGACTTGTGTAACACTGCTCGTCAGCATATACCATAAGTGATCTTCGAGAAGGTTATGAAAAGGGAATACATGTCTAGATGTAGTTTTTTGAACATATTCCAGTGCAATGTAAATGGCTGCGAAAAAATAATAAGAAAACAAATAGGCAAAGTATGCTTAAGGGTGTTCAAGGGGTAGGGTGCGTAATTTTATTTTTGTATGAAATAGTGTTAGTTTTATAGACGTTTTTCTCTGACCAAAAAAAAATTAGCTCAAACAGTTTTCCCATAATGACATTTCAAAATCAAAATTTGCACGTTATTAGTTCTTATGAGCCGCAAAAACCAATGAACAAATAAATTTAAAAAATTATACTGACACTACATATCACGGGCTACTGTTTGAAATGTTTTAAAATCCATTACAAAATAACATTTGTATTTTGAAATGTTCTGAAATTTGGGATTTACTTTGCATCTTTAATCGATTTTTTTAATTACAGAAATATTTTGTAATATATTTTAAAACACATCAAGCAGTGGCCCGTGACACGTAGTTTCAGTGTGAATTTTTTTAAAGATATTTTTGTTAATTGGTTTTTGCGGCTTATATGAACTAAAAACGTGCAAATTTTACTTTTAAGTGCCACTATGGGAAAAGAGTTTGAGCAATTATTTTTTTTTTTGTAAGAGGAAAATGTACTCACAAATAACGTGTACAAAACTAACACTATCTCATACAAATATATAATCACGATTTTTGCCTATTTGGACGCCCTTAAGACATAGTGAACATACACAGCATAACATCCCGTTAATGGATTAGTGTCAAATAAAGCAAGCACAGTCAAATTATAAAAACAAGAAAGAGAAGAGAACACATCACCAAGGCAGCCAGCACAAGTTTGAGGCCCGCTGCGGCAAGAGGGCAAACAGATGAAATATATGAACCACAATAACACGACACAACGATGAGACGCAACAAAACACAGTACTTTCCAAGACAATAACATATAAAATCGATGTTTCGGGAAGTGGGATCTGTCCTCGTCTTCACGAAAAGGCACACAAGGTCCAATAACACGAGTTTGACTGATAAGAGAACTGGAAAACTATGGGTACGTGGATGTTAACATAAAATCCATGGTTTTCCAGCCCCGCCTCTGTCACACACGTGTTCTCGGATCCTGTGTATATTTTCCTGAAGGCGAGAACAGATTCTAGTTCCCGACACATCGTTTTTCTGTTCGTGTCTGTGTTTGGTTTCGTCTTATCGTTGTGTCGCATTATTGTGGTTCATATATTTCATATGTTTGTCCTCTTGCCGAAGCAGGCCTCAAACATGTGCTGTCTTCTTTGGTGGTGTCTGGTATTTTTAACCCTCGATGTAAAAAAAGAGGGGTGTTATAAGTCTAAAGTGTATCTGCGTGTCTGTCTGTGGCATCGTGTCCCCTAAATGTACCGATTTTTTTAAAGGTGACTTGATCGAGAATGTTCTTAGCTATAATTCAGGAGAAGCTGTCCAGCCGTTTGAAGGTCATCAGATCTTTTCTGGTTGTTAAAGGGATGTAAGCAACTTTAACTTGACTGGTCTATTCGAAATTTAGTATTCAATGACTTCATCGATGTTAGAATAACATGTTCACCTTGACATGAGGTGCTGCAGCATCATCTGGAATCTGCAGGATATCCAACTCCTCTCCAACTTATGGTACTTTTTTTATATATATTTTTAAGTCGTACTTGTTGTCTTCGTTGTCTTTCTCCATTATTGTCGCCTTTTTCAAACACCTTGTTTGATTTTTGTCTGTTTTATCTGTTTCCTTTTCCATTTTTTTTGTTTTCCGTTATTCTTTTGTTCTTTTCGCCTGTCCTTTTATTTAATCCTATTCAATTTGTGGAATTTTATGTTTTGTATTTGTCCTGTTGACTAAAGCATTCGTTACTTATCTGTGTTTTCTTATTCTCTTCAGATTTCTTTGTCAGACATCTGCATCGCAATGGAGTATGTACCAGAAAATAACATTCAGTCATATACCATAAACATATCCTCGAGTGCTGTGACCTCGTTCTGCGCGCCGCCCGACTGTTCGACAGACGCCAGACGACGGGCGTTGAGGGCGCACGAGACGTCCGACGTCGAGACGCCGGGGCCTTAACGACCGGCGCTAACGGGCCGCCATCAAACGCAACTGGGCCGCCGCAGTCGAGTCGGGTAAACTGATTCATATCCTCCAACCTCCTCCCCTTCCCTTCTCCATTTGACGACCTACGTCCATCCTTGCAACGACGTAGCTGACCCGTCGCTACCCCGTACGGCGGCCGTGATTGGTTAGAACACACGCCTCCTTCCAAGGCGATCTGAGTTAGAATTCCGGATAGTTTGAACCCCGAATTATCGCATATGCGGACGTTAACTTAGGCCGGCGGGTTACCACCCTCCTCTCCATCCACCAATGTAGGGCCTTACTTCTTGCCATCCTTTAACTTGCGCCTAGGCGATTACATGATGAAGCCACTTCGGCTAGAACTACACATGAGCAAACACTTCGAGACACGCAGGCGTGCGGAGTTTCCGTGACACATATTAGCCTTACAAAACCGTCACTCGGTACTAACTTCAACTAACCAACACTTAACCTAAAGTGTCACATCGAATGGGGTAAGGAGGTCTGCGCAGAACGGTGCGCAGTGTCCCTCCACAACTTCATCGTGTACGTGCCTAGGAAAAGCTAACCTTCGGGGAAATCAAACGCCTACGGACTCCCAGTTTTAAATTGCACTCGGAATGCATTATCCTCGCATTCGGGTACCTTCACAATTTTATTTTATCTACTCTTTCTAAGAAAACTTTCTTGCAGTATTTTCTGGGAAACGCCGGTACTAGTACCTTTACATAATCTGTAGTTGGCTAGCAAATAGTCAATACAATGGTACACATTTTGGTAAATGCAGACCTGCTTTGGCCAAACATAGAATTCAAACTTTAGGCTAACTTGGATTCACCCTGAATTCGCTACTGTAAATAACAAAGTTAAAGGTACTAACATAAATAAAACTTGTAATTTATATCGTTAATGTCGAAAGGTGTTGCTTTTGGCTTCGAGTACCTGGGTTTGAGTCTGTAGTAACGCAACGAAACTGAACTCCCTAAACTCCAAACAAAGTATACTTTGACCAAATGTTCCACGATAACAGTATTAACTTCTATTCGGAGAAGTATTTTAAATTATGAGATTTGGTTCAAATTTGTGGCTTGCCACGAACGCCTGCCCGCAGTGAACAAAGCGGTTTGAGCACGCGTGTAGGAAAAGTTGCATAGCAAGTAGGCGCGCGCCACGTTGCGGATATTCGCTTAATTCCTATGCTACGACCTGAAGAGTTTGCATGGCTGTTAATTCTCCGTGTGTTGTGCGTCATAACTTTGAACACAGTTGAAATGAAATCCACCACATATTCTCGCCTTGTGGTAGGGTCACATAGTGTATGAGAGAAAACCGGGGTGAAGTTTGAGCCGGCTGCTCGACTAGCGAGACAAGCCTGTCGCATGTTCGGCTCGAAGAACGGATGAGGTTAGGTAAGACGAGTATGGAGAAAGCGACGGAATGAGAGAGGCTGGGGAAACGGGAGTTCCCCTAGGAAACCGACCAATCAACGGCAACGTACACGTTTCCCACACGCGGAAATGTCCGCAACCGAATCCACCGGTGGTTGAACTCGGACCGCCTAGGTGTGATGCGAGAGATCTGACCGACCGCTCGACCACCGCGGAAATTTGGACACAATTATAATTTTGTAAAAATGAATTTTAATCCAAATGATCGGAATAAACTATGTTTGGAGGCTGAACGTTAATTTTTTAAAAACAATCTCTAATCGATATAAGTGATTTTAATTGTAATTACCGACACATTGCCTGGGACTTAAAGCTATCACCTAGAGTATACGAAGTCCGTTTTAGAGAAATTACTGTTAAAATATCAAAGAAAACTGTCAAAGCTCGTGCGTTTTTCTTGTAATTAAATTTGGTGTTATGAACAAACTAGTTCCTTTTTTTCTTGTTGTGATTAACTTTGTTTTACAAGTTTCATCAGAGTAATTCATGTGATGAACACAAGAATAAAATACTCCAGAGTAAAGGATACATTTTGATAGTGTAAAATATATTTTGTTCGGTATCAGCTTTATAGATAGCGTAGAATCTGCTTCACTTCTTGTGGTGCCCAACCTTGTGGGAGATTTCTTCGATAACATCTCATTCAGGCTTGAACTTACTAGTGTGCGGTGTGAAACCTACCTTTTCTCTTCTCCATTTTCCCATCCTGGCCACCACAACCTTCCCAAACATGTTATCAGTTTAATACCTATAATTGAGTTCGCACGAGTTTAGCTTTAGTTCGCGCGTCTGTAAACGCCACTGATAATGCTTTTAAGCACACCAGCGAATAAAAAAATAACGTGTAGAATACGGGGTTAATTTAAATTTTAGTTGGACAATGAAAATTATTTTATATTTTCCTGTCAATTTCTTGAGTAATAGTTTTTATAATGGGTAATATTTCATTACACTCCGAAAATTTAAAAATTAGTATCAGTGTCATGCAACGAATGTGGAAACAGTTATTGTATCTAAAATATATTGGCCGCAACTTTGTTGGCGTGGTTTAGAATTTAATACGATAATATATTTAGCACTTGTACTTGGCATGCGTTGTAATGCCACTCAAATAAATAAAGTATTTGTGTTTTAAATATACTTATTTAAGTGCATTTGGATGAACAATGCATATAATATGCATTTATATATTTGTTTTATTTTTCCGCCTGGAACGTACACGAATAAATCAAAGCATTTAAGCATTTCCTATAAATATGAGTATCTATTTTCAATATTCACTCATACTTTTGGGTATCCCGTTCTGTACTCCGGTCTTGGTTTTCCCTGTCCCTCGTATATATATATATATATATTTATTTATTTATTTATATATATTTATATATATATATATTTATATATATGTGTGTGTGTGCGTATATATATATATATATATATATATATATATATTTATATATATATGTGTGTGCGTATATATATATATATATAATGCGTATATATATAGGTGTACATATATATGTGTATTCGTGTATATATAGGTGTATATATATATGTGGGTGTATATAGGTGTGTTTGTATATATATATATATATATATATATATATATATATATATATATATATATATATATATATATATATGCGTACACGTGTGTGTATATATGTATACGTGAGTATGTATATATATATATGTGTGTGTATGTATATATATATATATATATATATATATATATATATGTGTGTGTGTGTGTATATATATATATATATATATATATCTTTTTGACAGAAACCATTGCGGGTGCACGCACAACTCACCAAAGTCTCGTCATAATCGGAACATTGTATAGGAACACATACGTTACAAATAGACGAGACAGCCATTCATGTTTACATTTGTATCTGTATGAGAGACAAAGTACACATATATACCATGATACATTAGCTTAGAGGAACATAATTTCGAGAAATGATTCACGCAATGGGATTGGACGATGTTAAGTGAAATCATGGGCATACGCTATTGCTGCAATTTTTCGTCCCAGAAAACCTTGTTATAAGCCGATATACAGCAGCAATGTCGTATGTCATCAATTTGGCTAAAAAATTAAAATGGAACGTAAGCAATCACCTAGCAGTAATTCACTTCTGTAAATATTTCTGGTACAATGTGTACATGAAAGTTGTTTCCTTGCCATAATTGCAATACAAACAATAGAATAAATTGATCTTGCAATTTTCATCAGACATTTACAGTAGTTTTTGGCATCCTTTCCGAAGGAAACAGCGGCTCATAAGATATATTTCCTATCTGTGGCCAGTTGTACATGCGACTGTGTGTGTATGTGACCACGTGCGTACATAGATATGTGTGTGAGTGCATGTGTAAAACGTGATTGAAAGAGACTCCGCCCCTCCATGCTTAAATTTTGAACCCGTGAACCGACATTCACGATACCCAGTAAAGACATATTGCAAATTAGAATATCCCTAAATATTAATATAATTCCTACAATTTTTACGCCCTAAAAACCCACTTTCTCAGTATTGGGTGCAGTCGGCCACTGGTCTACGCCAAAAGGGATCCTGTGTTTTACAATCCGGGTAAGACACACACACGCACTTAGGTGTGCTTGTGTGTGTCAGACTGTGTGTATCGTTGAGTGTAAAGTGAAGTAACTTTGCACAGCACTCAACATGTAGGTCTTTAGCGCTGGTGAGGGGTGACGTGATATGAGAAGAGAGCAGCGCCGGAATGATGGGCGGGGGAAGTGTGTGATCCCCGGGAAAACCCGTCGATCAGCGGCATCGTCCGGCACGATTCCCACATGATCGTCTTGGTGTGAGGCGTGTTCTCTAGCGACTACGCCAATTGCGGCAATCACACAAGTTGTGCATTTATGGAATAAACTTATATCGGCTGAAGCTGTGCATACTGCTCGGCGACCTGGGCAGTACAACACATTGTACACTTTGACGACCATGCCAGCGTGTTGTTACAGGAGAACTTCGATGAACGTTTCTCTTCTGTGCCCGAAGAATAATCTTGTAAGAATATAGTGACAGTGTCTTGTACAAACTATACACAAGTGATTACCATTATTTATAGCAAATTAAAATTAAAATTTCACTTCCCACTGATTTTAAAGGCGCGGCTACCGCAATTTTCATCACCATTTTTTATTTCTTGTTTGTACGAGATATTATTCTTCTTATTTTAGACACAAAATGTGACTAAATTTGGCTCTTACGAAATTTCTTAACTCTCATAGTTTTCGCGTAATGGCTTGTTAAATTCATATTTTGCATGTTTCCGTTTTAACGACTACACTAAAACCAACAGATATACCAAACTCAAAAAAAAAATCACAGTGGATAAATACATTGCAGGCTACAATGACATGCTCATAAAATTATAGAATAAAAATTATTTGTATTTTTTTTAATTTATTGAAGTTTTTAAATTTTTATTTTCAGTTTCAGTATTTTTTAAAATACATATAATTTTTATTCTTTAATTTTATGAGCATGTCATTGTAGCCTGCAATGTCTTTATCCACTGTGATTTTTTGAGTATGGCATTTCGGTTGGTTTTAGTGTAGTCCTTAAAATGGAAACATTCAAAATATACTTTAACAAGCCATTATGCGTAAACTATTAGAGTTTAAAAAAATTCATAAGAGCCAAATTTAGTCACATGTCGTGTATAAAATAAGAAAACGTATCTGGTACAAATAAAAAATAAAAAATGGCAATGAAAATTGCGTTTAGAGCGCGCCCTTAACATCATTACTTTTTAGCCCATGTTTCATAAGATAGGGCTCTTAGATTGGAATGAAGTCAAGTAGACACTTCTGTGCTCGTAAACTGGCCAATAATGAATAGCGCACAGTAGAGTGGGTGTGCCAGATATGGTGTGGACCTATCGGACGTGTCAACAGAGAACCCAATAGTCCTGGCATCTCTTCAGTGTGTATAGCTTGACGTCCGGAAAATGTACTCAGTCCTTAAGGGTGATCAGTACCCGTCATAAAGGAATCATGGAACATCTGCATTTAATTTGGCCTACACATTTTCCATTATATTTTATGCTTCGACAAGGCAGAGGGAATAGTTTGTTGTATTGTATGAAGTTGACATTGCTCGACTAAAATTGCTTATAATATACCTGTGACCATCCGTGGAAAAAAAATGGCTTTCTTTCTCCGGAAGGTTACTTGTCAAAAACTAGGAAAGGTAGTGAAGGTGTGACGATTTGGTAACACTTAAGAAGGTAATTAATATCTGTGCCACGCTAGACAGTAAATTTTAATAAATCGTAATTATTTGATTTTTTTTTATTTTACGTGCCCTCGAACATCACAAGGCCTTGGTAAAGGAACACGGGGGGGGGGGGAGTAAGGAGTCGGCCATGGCCTTTGTTACGCAAACCGAAATCAGGATGGCCGGAGCCGGGGATCAAACACGGATCCTCCCGAATGCGAGGCGAGTGTTTTTACCACCGCTCCATCACACTCGGTATTATATGGAACTTACAGCTAAAATTAAAGTGTTTTAAAATTGAAGGTACTGATCCGCCTTAAATTGTTACAAGTAGCATAATATAGGAGGTAAGTAGATTCACTAGTTACAATGGTCACTTCTTGTTAGGGAATGTCTTGGTAATTGTGGTGCGTTTGGCGACGCCGCACTGTACCGACGGTGTCTGGCAGTAGTTGCAGCCCCTTGCCAGGAGGGGGTGCGTATGCAGGCTGTTTAGCATGACAAGGTCCTGGGGGAGGGGGGCGAGATAAAGGGAAGAGACGACCGAGGCGTCAGGGAACTGTTTTCATATCCACAATCTCGCAGCTCGCGCACGTCGGAGACGACTTCTCCCGTCGTCTAGGGGGTGTGCGCGCACTCCACCCCTCGGCCTTCTTCTTTTACCCCGTCTGGGCGCGTACACAATATCTGGGGGACGTTTTACGAGCAGCTAACCCTCCCAACCCCCTGTAGAGCCACCCTCGGTGACAGGAAGGGGGTGGAGCAGGTGCCGTCTCCAATATCCACCTCCTGCCGGCGCACAGGCTGCGCCTCTGAGCGTGCTTGACCTTGTAGGCTGTCTCCTGTCACCTGCAAAAAATAGTTAAACAAAATAAAACGTTTCTCTCACGTGACCATCAACCCAGAAGGTGGAAGCGACGGCCACCTACATCCAAAGACGTTATATAAGAACTAGACTGTTATGCTGCTATTTTGTTACATGACCAAATTGAACGCTGACATATTGCAGCCGAAGATAGGGAATTGTGTACTTTAGCATGGTTGGGGGTAACGATTTTTTTCAACAAAAAAAACTTTGGTATAAGACATTGCATGTTATGGGCTGCAATATGGCGCCGTTCAATTTGGTCACACATAGAGATAGGCCGTCAGCATTTGTCTTCCACCTTGCCTACAACACGTCCGCGATAGTCACTAGCTCAATCGACCCAATGAACTGTTAGACTCGGTTATAAATTACTTGTCATCTATATATACAAATCGCTCTGCCATTTTAGTTCAAGAAATCTCTTTTTGTTTATATAAGTTCATACTGTTTACAAATCACTCGAGGGATCAAAAATACCACTATGAAGATGCTTAAGACCTGGCGTACAAAATTGAAGCCACAAAAATTTCGAGGTAATTTAATTAATAAAATTATACTAACTGCAATAAAAACATTTAGGATACCGTTTTGTACGTATAATTTGTGGTTTTGCACTTGGAGCCATCTGCTGGGCTCTGTGCAAACTAGAAATATTTTTTCCAGCCGTTTTGTCCGGAAAGTAGAAAAATAATTCAGGTCTGAAAGGTTAAATCACAAGAACTCCAAATGAACGGCAAATTTGCAGGTTCGATTCCCGGCTCTGGTCATACTGATTTCGGTTTTTCACGTGTCCTGTAATCGTTCTAGGTGAATGCTGGGATGGTTCCTTAACAAAGGCCACGGCCGATTCTTCTTCCAGTTCCTGTCCTTGTGGCAAGTTGAGTGTCGCCGTCTCTAGCGACATTGCTGTCGACGAGATGTAAATCCCATTTACATTGCGAACACTGGTTCCTTATTTCAAAATGCTCGATAGTGTATAGTTCTGAAAGTATTGGTTGAAGGCATCCTGTATAGCACATACCGCGAGTCTGCAGACATGTCAGCCACCATCATCTTAGCATGAGGGCAAAGTTACCTTAAACGGGGCGCGTGAGACAGCTCGGCTATTCATTAAGGGCCGCCCTTTAACCCTTCCCCTCACACCTTCTTGGCAGTAAACCAACTTGGCTAATTACGAGCTTGTTAACGAGCAGCGCACACGTGTCGCGTTGTCACCTAAACTTTTAATGAAGCGCCTGCTTTTCGGCTCTTTAAGACGAGGCACGCAGGGGAGGCCACCTCCAGGGGGCGTGGCTACCGACCCTAACAAGGGACCTTTGACCAACCATACACCGTGTCTTTCCCCGACTCCTTCGCCGACAAGCTGCTGCCAGTGCTTCCTAGGAGACTGTAATGTTTCACCAAAGTATTCAACTCACAATCCACACGTAAACCTAGTTCTGCAATTTACACAGGTGGAACACAGAAAAACCGTGAAAATCATTTAAAGACTCTGGGACTGAATTAGTAAATGTTCTGTCAGACAAAACGCCGGTCCTGAGGAGTAACTCAGTGAAGAATTTGGGTAGTCGATGAGGTATCAACCAATGGACGAATGGTAAATATGTGTGGAGGAATGCTTTTCGCCCTAAAAACCAGCTATTTTTCTTTCAAAAATTCTTCGTGTAGGCTCTTTCTATTTGTTTATATTTCATTGTGAGAAATGTTGTTCCAATTTATTTACAAACCATTCAAGCACTATTATTCCAACTAGGCAGCTGTAATTTCACTTCTCTCAGTGACGGGTGGATTTTTCTTGAGATAAATTACCCCGAATGGGTCACCCAGAATTAGATCACCACAAGGATGTCAATAGTTCTGAACGAATGCGGTAACGAGGAATACAAACGATAAAAAATCAAGTGAGGTCATAAAAGAAGAAGTCGTCGTATAAAGACTGAGGAGAAATTATGATACAGCGACTGAAGACGGCGAACAGAAACGACTGCGCTGCATGGTGCGGGCTCGTAGCATGAAAGAATAACAAATATATCCACAGATATGAACTAGAAGGTGGAAGAAAGGAATATTATCGGACAGAGAGGGTATGTAACGGAAGTGACATGATGTGAAAGAGTGATTTTTTTCATACTTTATAAGGTAAGGTACATGGGTTGTTCATTTCGTCATCATCGAGGTCATTAGAGACGGTTACACAACGTTGTTCAATGACAGGAGCTGTGAGAGGAGTTGGCCATTGCTCCCAGCATCCACCTGGAATGATTTCGGGAAACAAAATAAAACCTAAATCAGGATGGCCGGAGCTAGAGATCTAACCCGCTATTTCCCAAACGCGAGTTCAACGTCTTACAGTTGCGTCTCCTATCTCGGTAATGTTCTATAAGCCAACATAGAGAATTTACCTTCTGTGATACATATGAAAAACGTTTTTACCCAGCTTCAGTAATGACCAAAACTTTTTGTCAAAAATGTTTCCAGTATTTTAGTGATCGCTACAGCTTGATACAATAAAAAAGAAGTTTTGATACAGGCAAGCATAAATACGCTTGTTGATGGCCAAACAATTGTATGAATATTTTGCTCTAAGAAAGATTTGATTTTACGTATTAACATAATGAATTCAGTCAATTAAGACCATTTTGAGACCTATTTATAATCTTATCTTAATTCGCTCTTTAAACTCTGTCAACTGTTTCGAATATATTTATAGATACATCTTCACTGTCGTAATAAATTATGTCACTAATGATTGCAGAAAAAAATCGTAAACATTTATATTTGGTTGTCGTACGGGCGATATCGTCTACAATACAATTGGCAAACATTATAAACATAAGAAAAAAAACTGAAATGTAGGATGCACCTATCACTTCAAATAGCAGGCGAAATAAGACAACCAGATTGTTTATTAAAGGCGTAGAATACGTTAATTATTTTAGTAACACGCCATGTAATTTCAGGGGTGAAATCTAGAGGTAAGGAAGAGTCAATGCAGGCGAATAGAGTGCGGAAGCTAGTAGAACTAGGAGGTAAAAGTATATGAAGGTGGTATGGGTGGAGGAAGGGGTGAGTCTCGACGATAGCCACAGGAGCTTAGATGACCCTCACATGTGCGGCAGAAGTCACCTCCCGACCCCCTACCCTACCATCTGAACCAAACTACCGCCCCTATCACGTGCGTGTCTCACCGGCGACGACGCTATAAGGGAGGATGGTAGGGTGCGGACCGTAAATATCCCGGCCTGTCTTGCGCCCACCCCACGACTCCATCCTTCCAGGATTCCTCCTTGATTCCCTCGCCCACGCTTTGTCGCGTGCTTCCGCCAGTCTCTCCACTTCCTCCCCTCATACCCTTCTTTGTTTACTTTCTCCAGCCAACTATCCTTCCTCCCCGCAGTCGATGCTCTTCCGTTCGCCCTCCTGATCTCTTTCGCACAGACCATATGCCCAAGAATCTCACTAACTAGGCACCCACAATTTTCTTACTCTTTATCAATACTAATATTTAATACTTGTAAAATGTTGGTATCCATTGGTTAGCTGCAAAAGGTTGTATCAAATATCTAACAAAAATATTTAATATCAACAACTCTATCCCAAAACACGGAGGCTTGGAGTTGACCAACATTCCTGCCATATCTTTCGCAGAGAAAATATATATTTACTCTAAGGGAAATTTTGTTTTGAATGCTATCCATCTATTCAAACCTCTAGGGACACGAGTGAAACAAGTCGAACCAAAATATGTAGAGCTGTTGGTGGTAGGACATAAAGACGCTATAAATGTTTTTTGAAGTCGAATTGGAAGAACTTAACAAAACTTAAGTAAGAGTTTCTGCCAACTTTGTAAGTAAACATTACGCCAGAACGAAGCATTCCTTTAGTGAAATATCCTGCGCTGGAAAGCAAAGTACTAAATTACTCAATTACGGTGCCATAAATTGTTCATGTAGAATGCTTCATAATAAGCAAACTTTGCTAGCGAAGTTGCCAAAATGTTTCTTCAGAATTGCTTTTTTTTTGTTTCTCTATACGGGCTTCCAAAACATGGTAAACGTCATCAAATACATTCGTGTTAGTACCATGTACTCTTGGCGCATAGAATATATTCTTTTCATTGGTAAAGTGTGCATTTATACTGGCATCTTCATCAACAGAACAATAAAGTCTCAAGAATAAATTGAGTTATATTTTGGTAGTAAATACGTATTTGACAGTTCGGCAACTCACTATAGATCATCCGGGATAAAGTGAGCACAAAAAACTTTACCTTTGAAAAATATTACTAGCCGTTACCCATATAAATCAACATTAACAACAGTTACCTTACTGCCTGTATGGTTGGCAGCGAAATTACGCAATATAGTTCCGTGTATTTTCTTATTTAAATGCAACAATACAGATTGCCACTGACTGCACAATTTATCTTACACACGCAAACATCAAGTGAAGTGTCCTGAGAGGTTAGACATTTCCTTTCGGTAACCGTTACGAGCGGAAATATATGAATTGGCTGAAAATATACTTTAGCGGGGATTTTATGAGTGCTCACTTTATTCCGAACCGCCTATAATACACTACGGTGAAATTGTGAAAAGTAAAATATTTAAATTAATTAAATTAACTTGCGATTAGCTTCAAAATTCCTTGATATTTATATAAAGTCTATTTTGTCACTCCCGAGTTTTATCCTAAGGGAAACATATGTTTGCTTTGAAACGTAGGATGCCTTCGTTCAGCTTCTCTCTTAATTAGGAAATACGACAGATCAACATGTTAGTAAATAATACATACTACTTTGATCGTAAATAATGGACAGATGCCTCACTTTACGAACCTTTGCCACTACATAAATTTGCAAGGAAATTCATTCTTGAATAAACAAAAGCGCTCTTCTACTGCAGGAAATGTATCCCCCAACAAAGGGTTCAGAAGCCAATTAAAGCGCCTGGCTGAAACACGCACCACAGATGTTATTTTTTGACATCATTCTATGATATTTTGAATAAAAAAATTCTTGTGCTAAGTGAAAGTTCAAAGGGTAAAAGTGCTATTCCAATGCTAAAATAGCGAGGTATGCATTATAACAGATGAAATTGTTTTAATTCCTAATATAACTTCTCCAGTAATGAAGTACTTATTTGCAAAGAACCTTTTTTAATCATTTCACGTAAAATAGTTTTACAAGCAAGATGGTGGGCGGAACACGAGAGGCCAACAACAGTTAACTTCGACTCCCTTCTACGGACCGGAAAGTGGTCTTATCTTTCTCCGCAAAGTCGGCTACTGGGCTGGTCAGGGAGGCTTGTCGAGAACACATGTCACCCTTTATGGTTATTTAACCTTCTAATAACTTTCTAAAATCTGCATAAAATGAAAATCGTAAACTGGAACCTTGGATATTTCGTTACCTTCATTGTAAAACCTCGTAACCCTATTTTTCTTTTAAAAATTGGGCATTTGAAGCCATTTCCAAATAAATATTGCTAAAAGTAAATATATACCCTAATAATTAAATTTTAAAAATGTTATACAGAATTATGATTTTTTTTGTGAGGTAAATTGAATAGTTTTTCTCTCCTCCTATCTGGATAGATGCAAAACGGAGTTAAGATGATTTACAAATAAAGTGACGATATGCTAAATTTACACTTGTCTCTGGGAATACGAAGAACAATCTAGGCTGGGTAGCACTCGCTTTAAATATGGCGGATGGTAACTGGGTCGTCAGAGAAAGGTTTAGTTGGGAGTTATCTGAAAGGCGGTAGATGTCGAGGCGACGGAGCAACAAAACGTCGGAGCAACAATACGATGTAGTCGCAGAGCGCAGCAGCGGACACGAGGGTTTGTCGCCGCCGACAATCTGCGTAGAAAGGTGCGCCAAAGAGAATGCTTAAGAAATAACGCAGACTGTGAATCTCGGATGGGACTGATCCGAAGGATGTCCAGAAATGATGAACGACGAATACATTTACAGTGGAAATGTCGAGATTATGTTTCGTTACCTTAAAAGTAAAACCTTCTAACTCCATTTCGCATCCATTCAGAAAAAAAGGTGAAAAAATGATTTTATTTCCCCCACACTGAAAAAAATACGTTATTTTGCACATCAATATAAATAAAATTTTTACATCTACTTTTAACTATTTTTTTTTCATAAATACCTTATTATGATGGTTTAAAAGGGCTCGAATAGCCAATCTTCTTAATATGGAGTTACGAGATTTTACTATTAAGGTAAAGATATATTTTTAACACAAGAAAAGTAACTTGAAAACTGACTTATAGTAAATACATATAAAAATCCGTGTATCGTTCTACCGGGAAAATATTTGAGAAACATGAATATTATATGCAAATCTTGAGTATTAGACTGTAAATAAATATCCCAGGTGTTGCATCACGAGAACACTTGTAACTATTCGGACACAGTTCTGTCGTCTCTTTCATCCAGGTGTTCTATCGCATATATTTTGTGCGGGTAAATAAACTCTATGAAACTTAGATATAGTCTTATACTTTGACTGCTATTCCTCTTGTTCGCAGCCCGGCATGAGGACTCGCTTGTTGGCGCAGACCCAAGGCACTAGAATTTTACGAGACTGCTCTCCCTATTTTGCTAGCGATGCTCCTCTAGCCTTGCTAAGTTAGATGAAATAAAAATAAAAAAAATAATAATAAATAAAATCTCAGTGTATTTGCTTTTATTGTTGGCAGTCGTAAACCATATATACGATATTGCGTAAAACGTACTTAGCATACGAATGTTACTTCTTGGGAATATGTTTAATTTTCTGGAGATAAAAAAATATCATCGATGAGAATAACACAAAAATCGTATGCCAT
This sequence comes from Medauroidea extradentata, assembly GCA_003012365.1. Classification (NCBI taxonomy): domain Eukaryota; kingdom Metazoa; phylum Arthropoda; class Insecta; order Phasmatodea; family Phasmatidae; genus Medauroidea; species Medauroidea extradentata. Next base: position 58,250 of record PNEQ01080755.1, read on the forward strand.
GTACAACTATCACTAAAACAAACAACGTATACCAAGTAGCAAAAAAATAATTAGGAAAGCCAATGAATGAATCATTTGAATAATTTAGAAGGAGACGGAACGAACCAAAAAGAACCCAACCAGTGATGAAGATGATGTTTGATATTCATCGCGTCCATCACAAACACTTGCTTAACCACGCCCTTTCACTTGTTGACAAATACAGTAGTTTCTATAACAAAGCAGGTTAAAGTGTTGCAAATTCCGCGAGACACAAGAAGCAATGCTAGGAAGTGAAACCAAACCTTTAAGACCTCATTAGTCTCCCTCAGTGTCCTTGACTCTTTTTACAACACAAGGTACAACAAAGGTTCGTGTTGATTACACTAATACAGGGTGGTAGTCAGTGGTAAAACAATCAGTCGCATTCGGGAGGACCCTGGTTCGACTGATTGTAAGTACTGTAACTGAGATTGTTCGACTTCAGCACATGCGCAAATAATGTGCTACCGGACTATAAAGAAATTATATTATCAGAATTCTACATGTTTTTGTTTTTCTGAAGGTTTTTAGTTTTTACACGCATACATGTGTGTGTGTGTGTCACATAGTGTCTTCTCTTTATTGATTTGCTGTTAACAAATTTTAACAGGTGATTGCTGAGGTGTAAATAGAAAGAAATTCTATGCACGGAACCCGTGGCCCAGGTAAAGTAGGAAGAGCTGCCGACGTTCCCGAAGTTTCAGAAAATATTACAAATTATTGTGGTATTTAGTAAACCTCCTGTCTGACTGAAAATAATTTCTATTTACCAAATAGTTTAGCTGAATTCATTAATAACGTAAAGAAATTGTACATTTAACAACAAAACACCCCTATAAAAAATATGTGTCAGTAAAATTTTGCTGTCGGTGACCAAACACAAATAAAATGCAGATAAATTAAAACAAGTAAACATTTTTGCAAAATCTATGTAACTTTCGTACTTTGAGTGTAATAATCAGAAGTTGTATTTTACAGACCATTGTTATTGCCTACCAAATATGCAACTAGGAATAACAGTTTACGTGCTGCGCCGTAGTAGAACGTGTCCCAAGTGCTATGGCCTACTAAGTATGCAACCAGGAATGACAGAGTGTGTACTGCGCCGTAGTATAACGTGTCCCAAGTACTGTTGCCTACCAAGTATGCAACCAGGAATGACAGGGTGAGTACTGTGCCGTAGTAGAACGCTTCCCAAGTACTGTTGCCTACCAAGTATGGAACCAGGAATGACAGAGTGTGTACTGCGCTGTAGTAGAACGCGTCCCAAGTACTGTTGCCTACCAAGTATGCAACCAGGAATGACAGGGTGAGTACTGTGCCGTAGTATAACGTTTCCCAAGTACTGTTGCCTACCAAGTATGCAACCAGGAATGACAGGGTGAGTACTGTGCCGTAGTAGAACGCGTCCCAAGTACAGTTGCCTACCAAGTATGCAACCAGGAATGACAGGGTGAGTACTGTGCCGTAGTAGAACGCGTCCCAAGTAC
>PNEQ01080756.1:0-40108 GCA_003012365.1 Medauroidea extradentata
AATTTTCGTTCCCCTAAGAATGAGATGAAAACTGTAACACTAACTTAAACGCTCAATAAAATGTTTCCTTGTACACCACACAACGCCAGAACCTCAACATGCCTGCAGAGGTTCCTCATTCATTGCGATAATTCGGCACAACGTATCTTCTCCCAGAAATGTGTGACATATATTTATATTGTATATGCGTTTTACTACGTACTGTCGCTTCAGAGGCAATAGTTAAAAATAATAATTAACGTTCGTAAAGATATTTATATAAATAAAATGTAAAAAGTTTATAACAATAAGTAGGGAAAGGAATATTTCGCGAGTTCAACGACAGCGTGTAGGGATCCATTGATCTATTTATGCACAAGCCCCGGCCATATGTCCACTAGCTTCTACTCACAGGAACAACACACAATGAACTAATAGACGGGACTTGAGTATTCGTGGGACAATGAATTATAACACGTCGGTCATTGAACTCGAGAATTATTCCTTTCCTCAACAATAAGTGACCAAAATACGTGTTTTAGAATAAGGGTGTGTCCATGAAGCAATATTGTATGAAACACATTTATTCCTTGACTACATAAAACATATACTTTGTACTTATACTACGATAAACAGATAAGTGTAGTTCATTATATGATTGCTGTTTATTGTCATAAAAATTCATGTGACGGTTGCGGCAGATCACAGATAGCTATTTCAGGAACGAGCCTGGTACTGTAAGGGTTATGAGTTCAAATCTATGTGTCGGTTGAATTTTTTTTACGTTATATATTCATTTGGGATATAATTGAGGGTCTATGCTGTAGTGGACTTAAACAAAAATGTAAATAAAAGATGCAAGATAATCTGCAAAAAAAAAAACTAAGTCATAATTCTAATTTGCATTAACAATATTTTTTAAGTGATGAAACTGTATTAAACTGTGCGCAAAATAACTGTTTGTTGTAAAATTTTTTATATATTTTAAAATTTAATTAATTTTAGTACAGTATCTCTTCCATGTTACGCACAAAAAAGTGCTTTGGTTTGATGCTCTATTTTAGGTTATAGATTAATGAATTTAATAAAATAGCTACGCAATTTTCTACATGGCATCTGGGAAGAATAAAGAAATGCTGTAAACCATAACTTCAAATATATTCAATATAAGTTTTTGTGATATTACAAAATGTGTAACTTAATCCGTAAAAAAAGTAAAATGTTTGGTACACAGCATTAGTTAAATAGAAGTATGTAAATGAATAACAGTTTTTTAACTACTTATTTTTACAATTATGTTCTATGTTATCTAATTAAGTAAATAGTAAAAAGTAACATTACAAACTAGAAACATATATATATAATATATATATATGTTCATATATATGTGTGTGTGTGTTTCTAGTTTGTAATGTCACACACAACTGACATTTACATAGTAAATATTGTGTAGATAAACTAAGAGTGAAGTTGTGTTCGCGTCGTTGTGCGAGACCATGCCTCGCGCACGAAATATTCTGTCTTCTACCTGCCGCCAAAACAACAGCGATTCCCGGAAATCGTCATGAGGGGCATAGAAATTTAATTTATACTATCCTTTTTATTTTGTTCGCTGATACCCCCCATATATCTCGTATAACAAAAAAGTTTCTCGCTTACTATAATTTACTCTGCATTTTCTAGTCAAATGTCAACATGGCATTGTTAAAATTTTTTTTTAATAATATGATAGTTGCATGAAATTAAGTTAATGGACATTATCGTTGGCAGCATAGTTCATAAATGATATACAAAAATTTTGAATACATTTGGTTGAATAGTTTCAGATTTATGAAGAGTTTAGTTAGACAGGTTTTTGTGGCGCGCGCGCACGCATTGGCTTGCGCCAGCTCCGAAAGACCCAAAATGGCGGACGATTATACCCACTCTTTATAGTGCCTTAGATGGAAGGTAACCGATTTGTTGATCAGGGCTGCCACTACTACTTCATCAGGTCATACGGTCACGTCCTGTTGTTTTTAATGGTTGCCACGTGTCTGGCACGTGTTAAAAATATTGGTAGCATCGGCTGTCAAAACACGGAATTCTTACATAGGATGGACAATATTTAGTGACAGTAAACAAAATAAAATTGAATGCCTGTTACTAAAAAAAGAGGATATTTCAAAAATTTTTTATAAAACTAGTTGAAACTGTTTACCTAACAATTTAAAATTGCGAGATAAATTAATCTGCTCCACATGCTGAATAATTAATAAAATACCGGTCATAAATTAGCTGAAAATTATGACTTCTATTCAGGTGTTGTGTTCATGACTAATATTACAGTGTCTCCCTATTATGAAGAAAACAAAATTAACAGGGAAATTACTGAAAGTATTTGACTGCTCATTATTTTATTAGCTATAAGAAATCTGAACAAACCTAGTTCATAATTTTGGTTTCTGCAAGTTTACAAACAGAAACCGATTGTAATACGAAATCTTGTTACACAGTTTTTTAATTCTCTTTCACAATTCCATAAATTAACAAACTATTCTTAGAGTGCACAGTAACCAATTTAATCACACACTGCACACTTAACCTCAATTCACAGACACTGAAAATATTGTGGAATTAAGGAATAAACTGTACATCTGTGAACATGCAAGTGTGATTATTTAACCTCTTATTCAATATCAATACCACATACTTTTAATTTCCAAACTGTTCTAAACATCTGCATGGATTGGCGACTGTATAAAACAGTCGTAAAAATGCAATGATGTATTTCCTAAACATAAAAGTTGTTATATTGCTACGTTTTACGTCTGCTAAATACGCGGCAGTCGATACAGCAAGCACCTACACTGAAATATCCCCGCCAAAATAACAAAATCATGAATATAAGCTTGGCAAAAACCATATTTATAAAAACACCACCCAAATACAATGACGTGCTATTCCGTATTTGCTGGAAAAATAAGAACTTAACGATAGTTTCTTTCACTTTGCTTGGTTTGCTGCTTGTTTTATAGCAATGACTACACAGAAATGGTTAACTAGAAAGACGTTTCAAATTAAAACAGTCTTATGAATTGTTTACGCGAGTCACTACGGCCATTTAGCCAGGCAAGCAACTACAGTACCATCGATCGAGTATGTTCGACAATCGACACTGGTTCGGCAAAGTTTGGGTTAAGTCTGTACGGTGCGTGAATAATATGATACTTTGTAGTGAAAAGTGTGATAGAAATGATATAAATGAAGTACGCTAGTTCCCGATACTACAGTACTACAATTTTCTTTATTATCTGCGACACTTTATGTCAGTTGAGTATGATCTACACACCACATGTTCGATACCAAAATTATGCGATTTCAGTACGAAATTTCTTGTTATGAAATGACCAAACAGAAAAATATTAGAAAAGGCTTGGAAATTGTACAATAATTTACACAATTCATACAATTGTACAATAGCGCACAAAATCATACATTGCACGGGAGAATCGTACAAGTTGCCAGCTATGCAGCAGACAGTCCTGAATGTAAATACATGTAACATACAAATTTGTAATTCAGAAATTGTAAGATTACTTTTATTGGATTTTTTTTTTTTAATCTTCCGTAATTTTTCACCTTGATGAAAAAAAATACTATTTTTCCCATTTTCACAACCAAGGAAAAAAAATTTTCCCCTGTTATTTTCCAATATTTTCCGAAGCTCCAGAACCCTAGTCACTCACAACCAATGCCATCACCAAGCTACATTCCTGTTAACATATAGGCTCCAAAACTAAATAGAAAATTTATCAACCTACCTTCGTTAATTCAACACATTTCATCATCGTTAAAAAAAAAAATTTAAGCCTCTTTTGAGCACTTCAAAAAAAGTGAAAGTGAAAAATTGTAGAAAACATGATAAGACTTTGAGGCATAACGCTACCACTGTTGACATTCCATCTCATTTCCACCAACATTCCATAATACTTCACGTCTCCAAACATTATTTCTCGAGCCTCAGGTTAAACTTATAAATACCTTTGCCATCGCAGAAAACGCTTATAGAGAACACTGGAGCACCACATGTTTGCAGGACCAAATGCATGTGTCAACACACACATTATGCTTCCAGCTCTCCTTATGTTAATTCAGTATTTTGTGCACCCGCAGGATATAAAATACAATAAATTGTTGAATAATTCCTGGTTATTGAACTAAAAGTCAGTACAATTCCAGTATTTTTTCAAAACAGGAATATTTATGTACAGTTTTTTAATTTTCACTGTCAGTAGACACCACGTTATAATAAGCAGCTATTACTTCCATATTCTAGAGCAGTATCTGCAAACATTATGTGTTCATGGCACTTGCTTTTGGTTTTGAAAGTTTTCTATGTGGCGAATAGCCAAGTGTAAAAAAAAAAAAAAACATTGTTTTCACTGCCACGTGTTACACAATTAGCATGGATGATATACTAGAAACAAATGGATTAAAAATGGAACCAGAATTACATGGTGTAGTTTGTGGGAAAACGTAAAAAGCGGAATGTAAAAAAATGGGGTTCTATAATATGTTCTACTATTTGGTATACATTAAAAAGAAATGCTTTAAGCAATAGCAAAAATTAAAGTCATTTAGTCTTGCTTCATGATTACAAATAAAGTATGCACTTTGTAAGTATCGTATGGAAAAAGTTAACTATTTAATAATCTGAATTACATGCATGGGTAACAGATAGTCCACGTGGAAAAATAAAATCACAGGAAATGTTTAAAACCCTGTACTTATGAAAAAATTGCTTAATAGATGGTTAAAACATAAGGCACATTGCACCATAGTTGTATTGTTCTAATAACCAGAACATTCAGTGAAAAATAACAGCAATTTTACTTACCCTCACCAGTTTTTAAGGATCTGGCTTCTGCCTCTGCGGACCACTCAACTTCTTGTGGCAACACCATTAATAGAAGTGGTTTACCATTTGCTGATGAAGCCAATTCTGGCAAAATGTCATCATCGTATATTTGTGTCCCATCATCAGCAAGTACAAGCTGCAAGTTAAAATAAAAAAGTATGACAGCACAAAGTTAACAATAAATCTGTGCAAAAATATGTGTGAATACTATATAAGGCAATAAAAATAATGCATTAACTCTATTACTGCGGAATTAACATTTTAAATTGTACCAAGATAGTGTAAAAAATTATAGAAAAGTATATTTTTTTAAATAGTTTATTTTTGGTTATTTTTAAGCAAAAAAACAATGTATCTATGGTTTACAGAGTCATTTAATTCGATGTTCGACTAAAGTTACATGTCGCAGTTTAGAAATATTTTGTATATTCAACTATAGTCGAATGTCACAGCGAAGGAGTTAACAAAAAGTAATATTGATGAATAAACTATTTATTGTGTAACAACAAGGCAATAACTGTTGTTCTGAACAATTTCTTTGATATGAATTTTTATAAACAGTACTATGTTACTGTCAGATAGAACTTATACGGTGATGCCTCATTTAATTTCAATGGACAAACAGGTCATTTTTAATATGTATCCATCCCGTGAAAATTTTGTCCAAAAGGTAAAATGTAAAAAAGAGACAGATTAAAATGTTTCCTACCAAAGTTTGTGCAGACCACAGTTTAAATAATTATATTAGATATTGTCTAGACATATCAAATGTAATGTTCAATGTGTCCGACTATGAGACCTGCACCATGTATCTTCTGCAGTACCTTTTTCAAGAGAAGGTGAAACAATAAATTTTTTTTTGAAAAGGAAGTGCCTAGTAAAAAAATTATTGCCCAGTGAAAAAAAAAAAACACCTTCAATTTTGTAAAAAGAAAAAAAAACTATATCTAGGAATTTATTTCTGTGATATAATGAGCAATTTAGTTTGACAAAGCATTTAATATGAGCCAACAGCTATACATAAAAAGACAATAGGAATGAAATAAACCAGTTTTTCAACTACTGAAGGCCTACTTAAAAGAAGAATAAATAAAAGCAGTAAATCCAATTTCTTTCTCCCAAATTACTTAGTCTGGAAGTACCTCAAGCTATTTTCTGTGTTTTGAGGTACGAAATCAGGTCAGCTAATGTTTATTTTAATTTGTAAAAAAAATTTATAAATGACAAATTATGTATAACATTGGTGGATGTACATGATATACACGTATTTTAGATTAAACACGTTAAGAACTGTTATTGCATTTATGCACAGGAGCACTAAATGGTGTGCAGTGTTTCTGAAGTACAAGTTTTTCTGCTGTACCGTACTTTTAATGGAGAACATTTTTGGAAAATATGGCGTGAAGGACAACACACATTTGTATTCTTGTATCTTATGAATCTGTATATTCCCAGATACAGCAATATGAAAAAGCATTTTCAGTCTTTTTATATTTTTTGGAATTACAGGATTGTTATTCAAAAGTCGTCCTCGACTAGTGCATGTACGACATAGCAGTGTGCAAGAGTATCCTTTTTTTACGCAAAACCGCGTAACTTATTCATATTATGTTTATCTCACTTGAAACTATGCTTCTAAGTTTTCAAAAACTCAGCATGCTTGTTAAAAACATCAGTTTTGTGCCTCTCAAAAAGGCTAAAAACTGGATTTTGACTGCTGTAACTGCGAAAAAATTACCTGAATTCGTAAAGTGCAGTGCAAGAGGCACGAGCTGGTCTTTACTTCATACTATGCAAAAATAAAATGTTGCCGCGTAACGTCCAGTAGGAAAAAGACTACAAGGAAAACCTTGCATGCCAGTTTGGCGCGCTGCGAATAGAGGCGATTTGCTTCTCGTAAAGCATGGGAAACTGGCTCTTATCGCTACAATGTTCCCACGTGTCAAAGGTGGAAATTCAAAACTGGTGAAAACTCCTCTTAAGGTGTGTATTCTATTCTATTGGTGACAGGTTTACAAGTTCCGCATAAAAACTATTAATTGTGACACGCTACAAGACAACTCAAGCACCTAGTTCATTAAAATAGTAAACGTAAATTACCACCAATGAAATTTAAATATTTTTATAAACATTCACCAACATGATCATTTCTAAGCACAACTCACACCAAACCTTTAACATGGTTAGTAGATATGCTGTGAAATATTACTTTTAATGTTTTGACACTGAGCAACAGTTTCTGATAATATTTGGTAACTTCTCAGGCATTAAATAAGGGAATATTTTTTAATTAATTATAAGTAAACTAGTCATGGCATTTCATGTCAAAGATTCATAAATGTAACGTAATAAAGAATAGACTTTATTTCAACAATACTATAGCTCATTAAATATCACTAAACTGGAAAAGTTTACTTAAAACATTTTTTTTAAAATTTACACGCTTGATATGTTCCCAATATGTGGATGAATCAGTAACTTTATAATAAAGCAGAAAAACTTAATTGTGATCATAATAGGGATTTTACCATATTCTGATGTTCCAAGATACACTGGTCGTGCTAGCTAAAATATGCACGCTGTACTTATAAACGCCTGTGATTGTTACAGAGCTATTAATATCTGATAACACAGTTTAATTTCACACACATGCAGCCAATACCTTACTTTTTAGACAATAACAAAGCTTCCTATTAGCAGTTTTTCCTCGCTTATGTTGTGATTGGATCAAGTAGGGGTATTTTCATTCCTTTTACTATATGCGTAATTTGTTATTGAACTTTAAACAGTTGTAGCACTAATAAAGCAGTTTGTCTTCAACTTCTAAAACAATTTAGTTTTAGACCATTATAATTGGATCAAAAATCATTACACGATACATCTGTCTTGGACAGTACTTGAGGAGTTACAAACCACCAAGGGTTATACAAATTCGGTGATGTGCCCTACTTCATTAAGGGAACAAGAGCCTATAATCCACAAAGAGTAAAAGGGGACGTGGACAATGGCTCACTGCAACATTTTTAGATACAGCCAGTAGTGACAAGCATTTATTCTGTAAACAAAATTGTGATGTATTTGTCAAAATGCAGTGTGCTTGTTCACAAAATTACAATAGCAACCACTTAACTTTAAAACAAGCAAAACAAGATTGTTGCACAACACATTGTACTTTATAAAGAAGTATGGTTATAGACACCACGTTTGCTGTACCAATAAACACAAACTTATGTCAGTGCCGCTAGTCATTTAAGTTGTGTGGAACTCTATGTAAAATTGAAAGAAGAAAGCATAAAATAGGATTTTTCTGGGAAAATTGGAAAGGTTGCTAGGTAAATAGTTTTTATCATTTATACATCCTAACATTGTGTACAATTACTATACTATTAATGTTATTCCTGATTTACATTGAAGGAAAATTATATGTAAAAGCATGAAGCTTCAGAAAAAAATGGTTCAAGCTATGTTTTAATTTTTCAATATCACGGAGGCACTTTCACAAAACATTTGCTCACATTGTACTGGTTACGGTTTTTGCTAGTCACATTCACATCAAGATGTTAACATTGTACATATCTGCATAAACATGTTTGACAGTACATTTTGTGCATGTATACCTGTGGTTATTTCCAGTGAAGTCATCAATAACGATATCAGCAAAAGCTGTATTTTTCAAAGTAAAGGAATTACACTTTTTGGAACTATTTATGGTGTTGACACCTAACCTATTACACAATTTTTCATACAAAAATTAATTTGCACCCCCTTAATACAATAATTCTTATAGCCTGACGGAACTCGTAAATGTGCATTTCTGTGCACACCAAAGTTAAAATTTTCACACAATTCAATACACAGATGTAAGTAGTAGCATTATTAATCCTGTATCTGAATATGCAGTTTTACTTTTTTCATAAACATACTTAACTAGAAATTATTTTAAGTGTGTTAGTATAATGCATTTACCACACAATCTACTGCCATCATATAAAAATGTCCAATTAAACCCTGCTAACCTAGTAAACATATTAACAAATTGCCATGCATTATAGGCAAACTTTTAAGTTGGCAAGTATGGTTAATTATAACTCTTGTTATACAATTAATTAGGATATTTTTTCATGCACTTAAACGCAAGCACTTGCAAAACGAGACCAAAACAATTATGTGCTTTAGTTTTTATACTTACTGAGTACTGCCCTTGTGGTAGTTTCAGCTTGTCACATGCAGCTACAATAATTTCGTCAAGCGTGTTTTTTGAAACTAAGACACGTTTCCCCCAATCGGGTCCCGTCACACGGAACAATGGCATGTTTAGGGTATAATCTGTAAAAAGATCACATTGTAAAATACAAAGCAAAAATTAAGTGATCACTTTAAAAGAGAAATACCGGTAAAAAAACTTACATGTACAATCAAGATGTTTGCCGATGTTCCTGCCACCATACATTAACTTAAGTCTCTGATTTTTCAAAATGGTAGTGATACAATTCCATATTTCAATTTTACATGTGGCGTAGTATCCACTAGGTAAACATGCAGAGGATCACGGGCTAGAAGATTGTTGAGACACACACATTCATAGCCCATCACTGCTCCAAGATCATACAGGCGAAGTATAGGTTTAAAAGTAGTGAGCAAAGCTTCTACAAGTAAATATACATTCTGGAAGGCATCTGATAAAAGCACAATAATTCTTCCCATTTCTACATCATGTTGATACAACTTCTGCTTCAGAACTACAATGTCACCTTTCTTGTAACAAATACCTTTCACTGTCACCCTAAAACACTCCATCAATAAATCTGGCAACTGTGCCTTACGTAGTGCACTTTGTAGGTCGGTGGCGTAAATGTTTGCCTGAAAAGGATTCTCATCATGCAATTGTACAGGATTTGTCAAACCTGCTTCCGATCTCAATAGGCTCTGTAGTAGTTCGTGCTTTTCTGACAAGGTTTTTGTGACATTTTTATAATTCCGAACAGTCCTCATGCACCGTTTGAAAAATGTATGCTTACTTTCAAATCTTAGTGTGAACACCTTCATCAGTGGGCCAAACTGTAAAATAAGCGCTGGGTAGTGAGTCAAGTAATGATGCTTGGGGCGCAGGCTTACAGTTGGAAAATGATGTACTCTGAAACTCAGGTAGTCATGGATGATTACTTGTAAGTATGGTAAAAATGAAGTATGTTTGATGGGTGCACACACTATTTCCACAATTTCTGTCAACTTCAGTAGACAGAGCCATACCTCATTATTAACATCTTTAACCTGGTCTCCAACAAGCAGAGGTAAAAGTCTCAAAAAAACCCAGACCTGCCATGCTCCACCAACAATCCTCTTGCATCTAACTGGAACTCTTGCTGGTTTGTCTCTCCTGTCATGAGAAGAATAGCGAAATTTCTCAATCCTTGCATTCAGCAAGTCATAGGAAAACCACCCATTTTTGACAAAGTAATGAATGAACATGGCACAATCAAATGATACAACACCCTCCAGTAGATCGTGTCCAAGACAAGGTGGAAGCCCAGGTTTGCACACATGGTAAGCTGTCAATCTATTAAAACAAGAGTTGAATTTGACCCCTTGGTAATGTTTTTCTCCACCAACTCTTTCTAGAGCCAAATTGTATAATTCAACTGTCCTACTCTCAGAGTACATTGGTTTGAATTCACAGTTTCCCTTACTTTCATCATCCTTGGTGTCAATATCATAAAGATCATTACCTTCATCACTGTCACTTGTAGCATTATCATTTCTGTCATCCCAATTTACATTGTCAACATCTCCAGTTGCATCATCCATACTGTCATCCTTCGCTCCAGCTTCTTCAGACTGGTCAAGACCATCAATTTGCTCATTTTCTTCATCTCTTGCGGGAACCTTGTCCAATGAACTGATTTTCTTCATGAAATCACTCCTACGGGCGAGACAATATCTGCAGAAATATTCCGTAGTGCTAAAATTTTCCACAAATCCTCCCAATGAGTGGCTTCCCAGATTATCACCCACAATGAATACAAGTGAACCCTTCAAAAGTTTACCAGATGTTAATTGTATTCCTTTTTCAATTTTCTGAAGGTCTTCCACTATCGGTCCATATACTTGTCCATGTCTGAAGTGTTTCTCCTTACACAGAGCAACAAGCTGGATACTGTTAACTTGTGACCGCAGATGGGCAGACAAATTTCCAACACTCAAGTATACAGCAAGTACTTTGTGTTTCACCCGTGCTGCCCCAATTGGATTGACAATCTCAAAACTGTCCTGATATAAGATTAGGCGAAGAGCTTCTGGGTTTTCCTGAAAAAAATTATTTGCCAGATACACACTGCCATCAGTAAAATCTTTAAGAAGTCCATTTTCTTGCTCAAGCGGGGTGCATAACTCATTTTGCAATGATTTGTTTTCAAAGATTGCTTTTATGGTTTCAATGATAGGTACGTTGTGAAAAAAATGCTCTTTCCCATTAACATTTCCTATGTGCATTTTCTTGGGCTGCACAAAAGTCATATTTTTTTCATAGAAGCGTTTTCGCTTGTAATTTGTGGAAAGCTTGTCAAAGTGGGATGAAAATGCGTCTTTCAAAGTAAGATTCCTTAAGATTTCATTAACACGGTCTACAGGAACATTTTCTTCAAGTAACTGTTTATTTAAATTTTGTTTGACAACATCAAGCCCAATACTGTGAACATTGCCCAGATCAGTAACAAGGTACTGAACTGTACTTGCAGGGACAAGAAATTCTGATTCTAGTTTCAAATACAACTGTGCCAAATTTACAAGATATACATCAGCTCTCTGCTCTTCTTCAGCAGTATTGGTATTTTCACATTCCTGATCATTCACACACTCCATATCATCTTCATCTAGCCCATTGTTCATGTCTTCAGCACTGCCATCTTGAATGAGTGTAACACAGGACACATACACTTCACATTGTTTCATTTTCCTGTGGTTTTTGAGAGGTGGCTCGTAAAATAATTAACATTAGCATACATTCTTTTACATTTGTTAACTGGACATGCAACTTTCATGCCACATTTGATATGACATTTCAAATGCTTCACTAACTCTGCGTAACTGTCATGTTCTTTTCTACAAACATTAACCTTGCAAACAAATTTTGCTAGTCTATTCTGGACAGTTGTCGCGTTGGTTGGAACAGTCTTCTGTTTGACGTTTACCTTGTGCCTTCTAATCAGGTGCATTCTCAAGGAGTATACAGCAGGAAAAATCTTATCACAGCCATTATAGCCACAGTGAAAACACTGGCTCAAATTTTTGTGGAATTTGTGGTGATCCAAATGAGGTTTCAACATGCTGGTGCGGTGTTCACAGAATCGACAAATGAACATCTCCTTATATCCTTAAGAAAGGCCACAATTAATACAAATCCTAATGCCACCAGATTAAACAAAGACACCAATATCACTAATGCCTATGCCCTGAACCCTTATAAAATAAACTCACTAAATAACTTTTCATTTTACTGTCAGTGTATTTATGACAAGGTTTTACTACAATTTTATGTTTATAAGCATTAAGTGCCAGAAAATTGTGCTGTTCGTCAGGTTTCTTACTCGGATCTCCCCCTTTCTAAATGTCAATGCTGCTCCATACTCACGTCACCTCTCAAAAGCTCTATAATGGCCTAGATGTTAAGTGCTGACAAAAATCTCTTCGTCCTAAGCATTAGAAGTTCATATCTTTTTTTACCTATTTTGGTGTTAAAATAAGCCTGTTTAAATAACTTGTATTCAGTTAATTTGGGCATGAAAATGTAAGATAATGTTTACCTTTTATTGCCTAAGTCCAAAGTAGTTCAAATATGCCAGTAGGCTAGTTACAAGAAGTTATAGCCATATTAAAAGGTTACATTGAACCTACAAGAGCATATAGGCCTACACCATTCGGAAAATTGAAAGTGTATTATAGTTACTGAAATTAGTAGTGTGTACAAATAAAAAAAAACCTTTTGTATGAAGATGGTAGGGCTAACCAACACCTCAATGCAACCTTGATCTATTTTTAAGTAAAAGGTAGTTGTTTTGTAGTTCGTAGAAAATTAAATTATTTTACATTTCCAATTTTAAAAAGGTAGGTCTATCATGTAATAATTTTAACACATTAGAAACCCTCCTTTGTGTAAATATATTCCTAACTGCACCTTGCATCTAAACCTGAGAAATAGTTAGGTAAATACTGAGGATAGTAACTCATTGTGTGCCGACCAACTACTGATTTAATTTACTAATGGAAATTGTTTATATATGCTTGAGAAGTAGTCCTATGTAAAATAAATTTTGCAACACAAGGTAATTTTAAGCTACATAAAAAATTTTATTTGTTAGGTTAGTCAAGACTAGGTAATCTAAATCTGACCGAAACTATTGGCATATTCCAACTGACTGCTCCTGAGGCGCTCTCGGAGCAATCTGAAAACTGGCTGAGGGCCTGTGCCATGTGACTAATCGCAACGAGTACATATTGTTTATGATCTAACAAACTGGAATACACCACATTTACAGTGGAAAACATTGGTAACAGCAAATAATCTTTATAATAAATTTCTTATAAGTTAGATGATAATGGATGGGAATTAAAATCGACGAAATTTTTTAATATATCTCCAGTTTCTCTTACTTTATGAGCAAGTACACAAACTACTAGGCATGAATAACCTCATCTCCATATTAGCGACAATATTATTAATAAAAGTCAATATTTTCACCTAATATTACCCGTAATGTATTGCACAAGTGCTAATCTGAAAAATGATGGGTGAATTTCCACCCCAGCGAACATTTTCTCTTTGTTTACATAACCAGCGACTGCTGCCATATTTACACTGAAACACAGAAGGGAAAAAATTGCTCGCGGTGCGAACTCAGTGAGTGTGACTTGCAAATGAAATACGAAAATCTGAATGCTCTCGCCACGAGTTCAGACAACTTTAATATGCGGAACTCTGCCAGTTTGCACTGAGAGCATTCGGATACAGATACTGCAATTTGTTATAACCTACAAATTTTTATTTACAAGCACACAAAGCCATTCTTACATTTACCAAGCAAACATTTTCCTGACAAGTTCATATTTGGTAACTTTCCGTTGTTGTACCATGGTCCATGTCATAAGCTACACATACACATATGTACATTAATCTACATACCTATATATATACATATATCTAAACATAGAGGTTATACACACACATACATAAAACTAACAATTGGGCAACCACCCAGAGTCAGGCTGTAACGTTCTCCTGAATCTCATAACAATTCCCTCTTAAACTTTCCAACCCCCTCACAAAGACACCAACTCTTCCAAAAGTAAATTACACTCCCTCACTGACCTCATAATCGACTGCCTATCCTTCTCTGTTATGCTTATCACTGGGATCTTCTCGCGTAACTTACTCCAGCCTCCCTCTCCACTCACCATCCTGTACATCCTAATCAGCCTTACTACTCTTCTCCTTTCCTTCAAGAAATTCCACCCCTGTTCCTTCGGCATCTCAGATGGCTGAAGTTCATTGAACCACTCTCCATCATTAGGTCTAGGTACTTGTATTCTGTAGCTTCCTCTATCTCCTGTCCTTCCTATCTGTACATGCCATACTCCTAACCTTCTTTCTCGTAAACCTAACAATCTTAGGGCTGGCTTCACAATGTCTGATTATGTTCTGATTATCATCTGATTAAATTTTAAGTGGTGGTTAACAAGTGTTTTATGTGTCTCAAGTTATGGTTAACTTTAAACTAACTAGTGGTAACCAATAGTTAAGTTAAACACAAAAGATGAAGTACCGGTTACAGAGCTAATAGGCACATTTAACAAATATGGCAGATTGTTTTTACGCAACACAACATAATCAATGTGAAGTTATACTAAGAAAGTCTTTATTTCTTGCACTTTTATTGGATGATAGTTTCATTCGAAATGCATGTATCATTGCCAATGCAGATGTTTCACAATTGAGGTTATGGCAAACCTAATTTTTTAAATAAAGCTGATGGTTGCAAACAAAACTAAATACTGGTATTTCTTAACCAAAGATTTTCTTGCAGATACATGACAATTTTTGTAAATATATGTAATCAACACAAAAATATTAACTTTCCTACTGTTGCGAAAAACAAGTTTTATGTTTTAACAATAATAACTATTTAGCTTATAAAATATATGCTGCTATTATTTTCTGTTTTTATTTTGAATATTGAGAGGGAGAGGTTAGTTTTGGTTAGGTTACACAGAAGGCCCGCTTATTTTTTGTAAATAAACGTGCAAAATTCATCAATTTTTTGCTAGAGCATAAAGAATGATCAAGATTTTCTAAAACTTAAGGGGTAGGCCTACATGAATGATAATAAATTAATTAATTACATCTTGCACTGCACACACTCATACACACTTGACACAAAAAGTACATACAAAACAAAAATTAATTAGTATTAACTTACCTCTATAGGATACGAAGACCGTGGAAGGAAAAAACCACACATTTTAGGAACTTTCTTCTTAAATATTCTAAAAATATCTCGCAATGGCGGTCCTAAACAGCAAACACAGCGAATAGCCACGTGGCGTGTTGGCGAAGCGAAGCGGAATCGGAAGGAAATGTCGTGCTGCGAATGCGCGAAAGCGAATATAGCCCGAGCAAAGAGCCGAGCACCTCCGGAATTTGCCGAGCTCGTTGCTTTGGTATGGTTCCCATACATAATGAGTAATGTTCGTAAGAATTTTGCGTATTCCTGAACAGTTACTGGATACGTACCATGGATATATAGTAATGTGGTTTTACCATACGCACATTCCCAATATCTCTGAACCGCAGTGTGGTACAGTTCCAATAAATTTTTTACAGTGTACCTATGAGCTTCTACTGGTAATAACTATAACATTATCAGAACTCACTAATTCAACCAGAGAATTCTTCGCCTAAAGCAGTTGGAAGTTTTCTACTGATTTCAAGTGAAGCCAATTTGAGTAGTGAGAATCAACTGAAAAACAGTAGTTTTTATCTTATTCTAATATAGAGTTCAGGAACGATAACCAACAACAATGAACACTTATGTTATGTAAACCTTGAAGCCTTGCTAACATTCATTTTTTCACGCGGTAAACCATTATCTCTACTTATGTATTATCAACTCGTAGTTGTTTCCAAAACATATACAAAAATTTGACTGAAAAGACTTTATTTGTGAGCGAACAAGTAGTTATGGTGCAGACCATTCCGAGTTATAACAATACAAAATATTAACTGAAATGTCCGTGGACAACAGCTTATTCCTCCCAATGGTATAAATTTCACTTATGGTCAGTCTGATTTATACATAAAATAATATATTAGTTATGCCAGTCGGCAACTGTTGTTTTTTAAGGTAAACTTAATGAACGCAGATAGTACATGCAGGTGTCCAGGCTTAATAAACATGCTACGCTGAATTTGCAAAAATGCTTTGTTATCCATCCTTAACCAATAACACTTATTCTTGAAATACGCTGAAAGTTTACGTTTAAAAAATTTTTTCAATATTTCTGCCACGAAAACTGCTAAAATATCCTCATTTCGCTCCTTGAAATCCAAATTGTCATGGGACATAACCTCCGGACCCCCTCTCTTAAATGGGCTGGATGGGTGAATGTTGTGGTAGTGCATAGACACTCCTCCCCCGAAAACACTTCTTGAAGCCGCCCTGCGTTTGGCGGTGAGAGAATCTATAACGTGTAACCAAACGCAAATAAACGTTTTCTTAGCTACCATTTATAAATATGATCATTCCAGTACACACACGTATACATACACGCGTGATCTCGCGTTGACGAGACGTTAAAACATAATACTTACTGCTGTATGGAGCTGTAAAATATGCGTTTTTTGCTGCCAACAGACAATGCTGTAAGCTGGTGTACGCTCGAAGTACGTCTGAAAAGGGCTTACAGTTACATGATCCACCCCGGAAAACGCCTATTGGCAATACAATTAATTCAGTTGTGTAGCTTCATAATGGAGAACAATAAAAGAATTCCCAAAATTGTACTAAAGAACGTATAGGACCATGAAGTCTAGTAAGTTAGTCAATAAGTAAACGGATCCTGCTGGTCTGTACCTTCTACCTAAATTGTTTAAAACTTCCTATATGACAATGTAATTTTTCCAACCACAAACAGTATGATAAGTCTAACATAGTTAAACATACAAGTATACAAATATTAAGTGTTCTATCTATACAGGTCGTGGTCAAATGATTTCCAACTAATTTTACAAACGATCGGTAAGGTACTGTAAGGACTAAACGTAGTGATAGCTGAGCTCACTAGTGCTGGGAAAGCAAGGCCCTACTGTCGGCACGGCCCGGTCACGCTCAGAACTCACTCGGTACGGCCAGGACTCTGTTACAAAACATGTGTGCATGTGGCGTTCTCTCCTTTCCCCATGTGTATCAGGCCGCTGTGCACTGGGAGTCTAGAGTATTTATCATTGCACTGGATACCACTTTGCTTACTATACTGCTAGAAAAAAACCTTTTTGTTATTATATTGAAAGAAGAATGTCACTACTGTGTAAGAAAAAAGGAAAACGATCGTGTGGCTGAAACGAGTATATCAATGACTTAATTTAATCTTTGTGTATAAAAGAGAACACTGACTGAATGACTGACTGACATATCAAACTACAGCCCAAACCGCTGGACCTAGAAATGTGAAATAGTTTGTGTGGATATCCTTTAGGTCGTAGGCGAGCACTAAGAAGGGATTTTTTTTCAAAATTCGTCTCCTAAGGGGAAGAAAAGGGGTGAAAGTGGTTTATAAGATTCGTCTGCATAGCTCAAATCCGACGGCCTATCGTCGTGAACTTTACTTCAATGGGTCAATTATAAATAAACATATTAGCCAACTAAAAATTTTTCGAATTTCAACCTTTAAGTTGGTGAAAAGACCTTAAATGTGTTTTCGAATAATTATCCATATCTACCGAACCCTTTGTGATATATAGTTGCCATTTACTTCAATATTATGCTGCTATGAATATCTAACAAGTAGTTTTTCAAATACTTTTTAAATCCTACACTTAAATTGTAAAAAGGGGAGAAGTGTGTTTTTATTAATCGTCTGTACAGCTCGAACCCAATGGGCTATCGTCGTGATTTCCACTTCAATTAGATACGTATACAAATACATAACACTTCATGACGTTTAAAAGTCTTTAGTTAAGGGGGTGAAAATACTTGACATTTGTTTTCGATTATTCAACCATAACTATCGAACCAGTTGATCTATCGAAGTGATGTTTGCTTTATAATGATGTATACTTAAAGAATGAAAATATGTTTCAGGATATTCTCCATTTTTGACTCGAATGATGCAAAAACTAAATTTCGTTATCGATATGTGTCGATCTCTCAGAATTTTTATATATTGACGCGATTTTGGCTTCAGATACTTATCTTGAACACTTGAATTGTAGTTTATTGATTTTTTCGAAAATTTGACTCTAAGAGGGTGAAAAGTAATGAAACGGGATGAAAGGAGTTTTCGAGTAGTAATATATTCCTTTTATAACTAATGGGCTATCGTCACTATTTCTGCTTCAATTTGACGCCTTAAATAATTTTTTTTTTTATTTCAAACCCTGAGGGTGTGAAAAGACATAGACTGTGATTTAGATAAATCCATTAGTGCTATCGAACCCGTCCTCGAGATACAGAGCTGTTATTTTTATGAAGATGAATACGTAGAGCCACGATTTCATCCACCATTTGTTTTCAAAGCCTTATGTTGACATCCGCAACTCTGTTTCATGGCCAGTGATTGGACGATTTAACTGTGACTTGTCTTGAGGTTCTACTGACAAATCACAGACGTATTGCGTCACAATAGCCTCATTGTTATTGGTGCAGTCAAATGAGGAGCCGTGTCTGAGCAAAGACACGCTGCCAATAGCCGTGACGCAGAGCTGCCGACGTGCACGCGAGACACTGAAACAAAATGATGCAAAAATCTTCTCGCAACAAAATTGTGGTTCTATGAATACGTAAATACCCGTAAACAGATTTCAGATCTTTTATAAATGAAAAATAATTTAATAAATCGTCGCTTACACTTTGATTCAATGGGTTGCCGTGATTTTTATCACAATTGGATACTTATACAAACTTGTAATACGTGATGTTAGGATTTTACAAATTTCAATCAATAAAAACGTGAAAAGGGGCAGAATTCATTTTTATTAATCCCATGAAATCTACCAAACCAGTTGAGATATTGACATATATTTGGCTTCAAAATGATGCTTACGTAAATACGAAAACCAATTAACTTTTTATTTTTAGAAAATTACTCTCAAATACCCGTTGGGAGATGGGGGTGCGTAGCTTTGTAAATCTCTCAAATCAGACGATCCGAAAAAGCAAGTCTAGCATTATAGAAGTAATATATATGGAAGTTAACATTCTGCAATTATATCGTTACATATGATTGTACGCCCTCTAAGTGGCCAGTGACTAAGTAGTTTGTTTATTTTAAATTAACTTTAGTCGGTACGTATTGAGGGCACTGTCATGAATAATTACGCTAGATGTAAACGAGTCATCATACCATACACACTACACATAGCATCCAAATACTCTCTCATATTCAAGGCCTGTTTTGCTACGACTATAAATAAGACCCATGACAGTTGTTAAGTTTGGCAGGGATAGACTAAGGACAGTTTTAACATGGCTGCTACAGCTACGTAGCCAACTGCAGAGTAATCTCAACCCGGGGCTTTGTTGTCATAACTTTGAAGGCCGAGCTACTGATGTGGTGTACGATGAGGTCCTTCAATTTAAGTAAATGCTCGCTGTTACAAGTAATACACGCGGACTATGCCTCAGGCGCACTGCTAGCTTACGTCATAAAATGATTGTTGTTCGTCTTTCTACACCAGTCTTCCAAGTACGGTGTAATTTCTGTAAAAAAATGGGCAGGGAAGGAAAAGCGAGGTAGAGGGACTTAACGGGATACCCAAAAAATGTACTAAACAAGTAAACTTTTGTTAGTTTGATTTTTTTAAGCAGTGTTTGAGGGGGGGGGGGGGTGGAGGACGGAGTATAAGGACAGAATATGACACCCGAATTACTTAGTAAAAATAACTATAAAACTTTGGAGAGTTATGTTTTAGTTCACAAAGTTTTTAGCTGATATAAAAACTAACGTTTGGAAGGGTGGCGTTTCAGAACGTAGTTTAGGGGCGGCACGGGGTGACCAAAATTATTTTAATTTAATGAAATTTGTTTCTACCACAACCAATTATAGTTCGCGTAGGTGGGAAAGCAAAACGGGGTACAGCGGCAGAACAGGAAACAAAAATAAATAAATAAATAAAAAATTGCGAAAAAAAATTAATTTTTCAAAATATTTGTAAATCTGACATTAATGACCCTTAACATAATTTGCCACAATTAGCACTTTTCAAAACTTTTTTTTTGTTTCAGAAACACTATCGCATGAAATTAAAAACATCACAAACGATGTAGCGGTAACCCGCTAGTACACTGTACAGTCTGTGCTGGGAGGTGCATTATTACTGATCTTGTAGCGAAATACGACGCTGTACAAAAATGCTTAATGTGGTGTAGAGTCGTGCGTTATGGAAATGAATAATGTGTACATGTGGAATAGGTTGACGTGCTTAAAATAAGTGTGAATAAATAAAATATATATTATTATCGCCAAACTTATGATCCACTAGGCACACACACAGCTTACCAAACAACTGAACTTTACCTCAATAAATAGAGTCGTCCCAAATAAGCGTCCGTTTCCAAAATTATTTGTCTGAAAAAAAAAAAGTATTGATTTGAGTTGTTACCAAGAATTGTTTTTAAAAAAATTGATTTGAGTTGTTACCAAGAATTGTTTTAAAAAACTATAGCACACACTTATAAGTTTAGTAAAGAAACTTTTTTAAATAAATTACCTTAATTTGTGAAGTATATCGGAAAACTAAATTGTAAATAAAATGAACAATTATGATCTCTCGGAGAAAACAACGTAAATAAATTATTGTACAGTAGAAGGAAAATTAAGCTAAGGCATACGGCGAAAAATACTTTAAATTCGGAAGAAATTATCAAAAATAAATTTCGTGTTTTTTAAAATTCAAATTAAGTTGGTCGCTGGGACTCGAAGTTAGTGGTTGGCATGCTTAACATATATGCAACACGAGAAGTATCAAGGATTACCGTGTTTAGGTATCAGGAACAATATTGTTTTGAAATTCAGGAATATCCGTAGCATAAAAAAATCACAAATCGCAAATAAACTTTAACTTCACATGCTAGTCGCACTACTGAAGACGTTAAACGAACCCAACTCTGTTCTAGCAATGCCTGGTGAGCTTAAACGGCCACAATCCTCCACATGCGTAAAATACAACGTGCGAAATGGCGCAATTATAGATGCTCATTAACAACCGAAGCAAGCATCAAACAAGCTAAAAGTTTCTAAAAATACGTGTAGCACCTTAGGTACTATAATAATGAAACAGAATTAAACGTAATTCCAAATTAATAATTAAAAAGAATTACTTTCCGTTGTCAAGTATGACGCCTCTTGTCTGCTCTGTGAAGGGCCCGACAAAAGAGTACTTCCTTTTCCGGTAATTTAAATCTTTAGCCAGGATACGAATTACGTTAAATAAACTCTGTTATATAAATTAATTATTTGTCTACAATAATACAGTGTTCTTGCGCCAGGCTGCAGTGAAGTAAACTTGGAAGATAACAAAACACAAATAATTACAGCAAATCTCAACAACTTGGTCAGAACAATTTTACTACTGATCCATTGCAGTTTTCTTTCAAACAACAACGTTATAGTTAAAGCTATAGAAATGAAAGATCGTTGAAAAGGGAAGGGAGTTACATATCTCGCATATGAATTGTATTATAGCGTTCCACGATTAACAGTTTACATAAGTAGATAGGTTATGTCGGTCCGAGCGCAAGAGGCTGCAGGCTGAGGAGCCGAGAAGCCGCGTCCGCCATCTTGGATGACGTCATTTTAAATATTTCAGTCCTCAAGTTTGATGGGCTAGTCTTAAGTAGTTGTTTCCTTTATTCACAGCGTTCCGACGTAGTATCTAACTGTTACTTTAGGTTTGTGCAGGCCTAGTTTCTTCTCACTTTTATAACCTGTTTGTAGTAAAGTGCCGCCCTTGTCATCCACAGGCTTAATGTTCATACCCCGATGTACTTTGTGATTTTATTTTCACGCAAGCATGAGTAATATATCCTCCAACTTGTAGCTTCCCTGTGCTGAATATTTTTACACACTTTTCAATCTACGAAGTCCAATTAAATTGTTCCACGATACTAGTCTTCATAACACTGTGGGCAGAGTAATGGTTGTTCTATGTTTCGGCATCAAGGCTTAAAATGACTGAATGTAGAATATTTTTCAGAGACCCACATGAGGATCTTGAAAGTATAAATACAAATTAGCATAACAATTTTACCAAAAAATTAACATATTTGCATGTGACAACTCATTCTCTAAGCTACTTTGTACACCCAGTTGGAAAATAATAGACACTAAGATATCACACACATAATCAACCGATTCCTAAAGGCAATGGATAATTCTATGCTCCACCTGAGCGGGTCATATCTGGTCCCTACATGCTCCATTCGATTCCCTTCACAGTTTCCCCATGTAGCTCTTCTAATACCACAGTAAATGTGTTGAGGCCACATAAAAAAATATGTATATATCAATGAACACTTTTCAAACAGGGTGGACAGTACGATTCTCCTCATCATACATACCACAGCCAGCTCAACAACCTATATACTGAAAATCGTAAAAGACTACAAGACGGATAGGTAGTCACTCCAATGCACAAACCATATATAAATGGCTGAGACAGCTACCAGCCGCACAGGCACCTGCTAACACGATGTACGAATCTGTCACAGAGACCGAACATATAACATTCATTTCAAAACATTCCGAAGATACTCTTAGTCTACACTACCATACAAGCTATGAAAATAATTATTGCGGGAAGGCAGTTAACATCACCCACTTGAACCATTCCGAGAGCGAATCAGCCACACAGACAAGTACCAAAGTTCATAACCACTAGCACATATTCTGACATATATTGTTACCATCCTACCAATACAGTATTACATCTAAGCATGTGTATACACAGCACTAACCATGGCGTCTAAAATTATGTCAGCAATAAAAAAAACTACTCACGACCCTCCATGTTATCCAAAACTAACACGAGTCATACATCCTCACTGTCTCAATTACCATACTGAAGTAACGTATAAACAACAAAAATTAAACCAGATAAGTCTTGTAAGCAATGCCAAAAACACAACTACTTTCACACGCATTCTTCATGGTGGAATTTTTGTCTGAGATATGAAATGCCTTAGGGGTTTCATTAGTGTATGTAAGTTTTGTTTTAGTGATGGGTGATATGTATGCAGTTTGGTTTTATCTTTTTGGATTTGATTTTACTCTTTGTCGTTGTGTTCTTAAGGTAAATATAAGGGGCGGTATGTATGTTTATACTAGGAGTACTGATGTGATGAATAAAATTGTGGTTTATATAGTTGTTTCTTTGGTAGGGAGTAGTTATCTCAGTTGTTAGATGTCAATTATGTTTATCTCTTTATGTAGACTATAGCTGTAGATGTTGTCTGCTGCCCTGCTCTTGTGGATATTGAATAATATCCTATCTCCTTGAACTGACTGGTAAGATTTCTGTAATGAAAGTACAATAGATGGGTTGGTTGGTATGTTTCGTGATACTGAAGGTTTGAAGTATATGACTGCTAGATTTAGGTTGGTGTATACTTGAAATATGGTTGTGGAAGATGCCTGAATGTTCATAAATCATAGTTGATATCAGGATCGCTGATGGTTTGTGAGGCATGTAAAGGCATGTTAAGGTGAAACTGATCTGGGGGTTGAGTTGTGTTATGAGGAGCTTCTGAAATATAATGATAGCTGATTGGAATGATGGTTTTATAATGCATGTGTATAAATGAATTAAAAATTACTAAAACAAATTAAAATATAGTGCTGGTGTAGTGAAATTTTATGTAGAAAGATGGGAACATTGATAACTAACTTCCTACGGTATGTTAAGTGCTTAACATGGTGTGGGGGGTGGATTACATTGTGTTAAATTAAGTCACGCTGTGATGGTTTGTCTCAGGTAATGGTAGGCCGGAAATGGTTAATTCAATTCGGGTCCTGTGACTTGAAAGTTTATGTAAAATAAGCGGAAGCAAGGAATACCTTAGTCATAGTATAAAAATAATATAAATCCTGCTACACAAGGTATGAAAACTATAATTCATTGTAAAAGTCTGACGTGTGTGGACTGGAGATGAATATTATTTTAAGTTCAATGTACGATAGCTAAAATTTGTAAGTCATACATGAGTATAATTAATGAGACCTAGTTTCAGCACAACAAAACTAATGACAAATGATATATGGTGGCCCTCAAGGAGGTCGGAGCACACAGAATTTGTGGATGGATGGTGTGAGGTATGCAGTGAGGATGGAACTATGTGCGGAGCGTGCGGAGAATTTCGAGCTGAGAGTGTGGCAAACGTGCTACTGATAAGTACTTATAATTTCAGCTGGATCCAAAATGCTCAGTTGCTCCTCAGTCTTTGAAGAGTACACATCGGCTGAGCAGCACGTGTAGTTGGTAGAAGATGGACCTCGCTGCAGTTAGATATTCAGTCCATTACTGTAAGAAGACATTCGCTAAAAACTACAATGCTCGGCAACATGAAGCTGGTTGTTATCAGAATGTGGAGTGTGTTATGTTTACATGTAAAAAGTGTAAATCTCTGTTTGGACGGCATAGTAACTTGAAAAGGCATCTCAAAATATGTAAAGGCCTTCCTACATTGCCTGCAAAGCGTCATCTACTGCAGAAGAAGTGCGAAGGTTCATCGACAATTGCTATTGGCAGCTCTCTGGTAAGACATACTTGCAACTACTGCAACAAGACATTTGCATACGCTCATGATGCAAGAAGGCACGAGAAGAATAAATGCGAGAGGAGTACCATCCGCAGAGTTTACTATTGTGATAAGTGTCGTTGACAGTACACTCGCGTGGATAATTTAAATAAGCACAGGACACCCTGTAAAAATGATTCTGTATCAGTCACCGTGGATCAGCAGATTCAACCTTCATCTTCTGAATTCGATATGAAGAAATGCTCTCAAGCTGAATGGAAGAGTACCTCGTCTGTAACACCTACGATTCCGTCGTCTGGTCATACATCGCAACCAAAGTTTGTAGTTGGTGAGGTTAAGCATAACATAAATGGCTTTTTTCTTAAGCAATCTGCCTTCAAGGGCAGTCTAAAAGATTATGTTGCCCCAAATTTGACAAGTATTTCGAAAGATGTTTGCTCGTTCCTAGCAAGTATGAAAGAAAATATTATACACCAACTTACAGACGAAGTGGAAAAACATGGTGCTTTAAAATATAACAAGTGGTTGGATTGCGGTTACACAAAACCAGAACCGCATGATGATGAATACAGCATAAAAGCATTAAAGACGTTGAATGTTTATATTTATAATGTACATGATATCTAGGACGCTGTTGAGGGAAGTATACAGAATATATGTGAAGAGGAAGAAGAAATGGTTTTGAAAGGGTCGGGCTGGACCCTGGATTCAGTGAATCATCTGGAACTGAGAACAAATGTGTTGAGGTCACTTAATCAATAAGTGCCTTGTCTCTATGTAACTATAATTTAAACAACTGCAACTTAATTTATAAACTTGGATGTTATTTGCATAACTATGTAAACAAATAACGAACAAATCCTGCTTTTAAAAGTTGTTAACAGGCAAGTTGAGATGAGGACTTGGAAACTGTAATGTTGAGCGTTTTATGTATAAATGTTTTACTGATTGTGTAGCTAATGCGATACTTTTACATTTTTATTGTGTAGAAATATTACTATGTATGTTTATGCAAATAAAATACTGTAGACATGTATTTCGTTTGGATTTTATTTTAGAAAAATATTATTTCAAATGCATAACATTATATATATGTATATATAATGTATTAGAAGTGTATAACATGATCAGCTGGCATAAACCTGCAAAGCATAAAATATATGTTATATGCCTGCAAAGTGAATTAGCTGGAAGTTCACGGTGGAGTGGGGAGGAGGAGTGTTGTAATGATGAGGGAAGGGGGGGAGGGTTGAGATGACTAGGTGAAGAACATTGATTTATACTGCTGGTGCTATTGTGTGAGGTTTTTGTATTCTTGACATGGATTTACTGGGTCAATTTGATATTGTGAATGTTACTGATAGATTGGTGTGTTTGGTGCATTCGAATGAAGTCTATGAAAACAAAACTAAAGAGTTCTGAGAGGCTGATTAACTCCGTCACTGGTAGTGTCTGGAACATAATTATTGCTGTAGTGGTAGAACAAATCGAGGAAGTATTGAAACATTAGATGTGTGTAGACAGAAAAAAAATGCAAAACTCTAAATCAGAAAATAAAGTCTGTTAGCTATACTGAAACAGTCAAAGTGCTGTGAGTGGGGACCTGGAACATGGTTCGCTTGTGAGACTAGGTTTTCTAAATTAATGTGTTTGAGAAGTATTTATAAATCGATGAAATAATATGAATGTGTGTTAAATGTGCTTAACTGTATTTTATATTAAGTCAGGCTTGGGTGGGGTTCGGTCTGGTCGCGACTAGATTGTAGAGCTTGGACAAGTCTGTATAGGTAATGTCAGAGCTCAGTCAGGTTAGGTCGAGCCATGCTAGGTCGGGGGTGAGGTCGGATCATAGTAGGTCTTGTGTTTCGTCAGTAAATGTAATGCTGCATGATACAGGGTTAGATTGGGAAGTTTGGTTCAAGTCCTTTACTACATGCATGTGGTAGGGTAATAGATTAGTGGCGGATTGAACAGAGCAGTGGTGGAATGATAGACCAGAGCGGGAAGGATATAACAATGACGGAATGATGGAGCGTGCGTGTAATGGTAATGTAGAGGCGAAATACAGAGTAAAGACGAAATGATTAAATATATGTCAAATAATAGTGTAGATGCGAAACGTCCGAGTAGAGGTGTGATGATAGAGCAGGAAGACTATCGGAATGACAGAGCAAGAGAAAGATACAGGTCATGGCCGATTCCTCATGGAAGGATAGGACTGCATAGCCGAGAAGATGGAATGATAGAGCAGGAAGACTAACAGAATGCCAAAGCATAAAAAATCCGAGATGGCTGCCGCGATTCGCTAAATCCTCACCCTGAATCCTCCCGACTTTTGGATAGCAAAAAACCGTAATTTTTTTTTAGAAAGCCTATAATTTTTCAAGGGAAATCCGCTCAGTTAGGCTGTTGATTACTCAGAATTGCTTAAAATTTACAATTCATAAGCCTAATTGATCAATAGCGCGATTTTGAGTATTTTTTTAATTTTCCAGGAAAGTGTTGAGGGAAATTCGGGAAATTTTGAGGGAAAAACGGGAAATGTTTAGGGAAAATCGGGAAATTTGTAGTACTTTTGAGGGAAGAAGGGAAATTTTGAGGGAAAAACGGGAAAATGACGTCATCCAAGATGGCGGACGCGGCTCCTCGATTTCTCAGCCTGCAGTCTCTTGCACTCGGACCGACATAACCTATCTACTTACATACAAACTGAAAAAAACGTGCTTCCAATATGTTTGTATACTTAAAAGAATACGCTTTAAACGATACATTAATATATTTAAAATTTAGCGTGTTTTTGAAACACGAGGTGGGCCTATATCGACTGTGGGAAACTTTATAGGGCCGTCGTCTGTGTCCACGTTCCTCCATTTCCTCACGTCTAGAAACATGCACTCTGGGCTAGTATTGTAGTAATGTTTTCAGGATGAACGGTACAACTATCGTGCTGCTCTCACATTGACTGCCCCTCTGCTGCTCTTGCCACCTCAGCACTGCGCTGACTACCACAACGTTTGGACCCTACAGAAGTATCATGAACAACGGTGTGTTGGATAGGTTAAAAGCTTAGCTTGCTATTAAAATAAATTGTGACAACGTTACGGTTTAGTATTTTTTCTTATGTTGCATGATTATAAAGCTGCTTGGCCAGTTTCAGCCAAACTCGGAACTCTTTGATCAGCTATTGACACCACTGTAACATTCCTGTATGGATCTCTTTTGTACACACTTTTGGATACGGAAAACTAAGTGAAATAATTTTAACATTCGCCATGGTGGCACTACGTCTTTACAGAAAACTAAAATTAAAACATAGAAATACTGTTATGTTACCGAAATAAGTATTACTGCATAGTAAACACTACAAGGAATTCAGCAAGATTGCATGGATTCTTAGTTGTGTCGCCCAGTGTTGAGTGTATTCTTTTGTAATGATCGTTGGCTATGCTATCTTAGTTGTGTTGTTCTGCTACTTTCAGCTTCACATTACTGTTCCTTATTTTCATATTCCTTCAGATATTTGATTGATTTATTTGTTTGTTACAGTGTCTGACAAAGTGTTTTGATGATTGCGTGCTTATTTTCAGATTTCATAGTCCATCACACATAGCAGAAAGTATGAGCATGATTGAATAAAGAGCATTAAGAAGGGTAGGCTGTTTCAGCTACTTCATAGTGTGAGCATCCTGGACAGCAACTATTGCATCATTTATTTTAAGGTGGTTGAAGTCATAACCGTCTTATCGCTAATTCCTAAACCCGTATTCCAATAAGTTAACGACAGCCCACTTGTTGCCAGACACGTCCAGGTCTTCTTCGAAAAAAAAAAAACAGACATCATGTCTTCCCATGACTACATGATAAATTGATGTATAATAATAGAAGCAAACATAGTAACAGGTACACAGGATTACTGGTCAGAACTTACGACTTCGATCCATTAGCGGACCACTTCATATTAAATAGTGTGATGTTGAATTTAACCTTGAATCCAGCCACCATTTCTTATACTGATTTAACATTTGACACTAAATTCAATTCTATTAAGTAACATCAATAAACTATACAAAAAGACGTAACAAAATATTTACTAACTTCCAGACTTTACTAAAAACGCCATTAGATTGTAAACTACTTATAAAAAAATTAATAAATAAAATTAAACCGCATCTAACAAATAGTTTCAGAACTGTGTTAACATTTTCTGTCGAATCTAGATTATGTTTGTCACTTGCAACGATTACCTATTTTCATCCGCAAAAGTGTTATTTTTCATTCGTTTACGTTGTTCGTGCCAGCATATTTTAATGTGGAGTTTGCCGCGGGGGACGCTGGTATTTAGCTGTAGAAACTTACTTTTGCTTCCGGAATTCCCAGCCTCAGAGACGCTGTAGTCTTTCAAACTATATTCGATCGCAATGCTTGTTCCTGGTGTCTCGTGCAAGGTATGTGGTATCGAGTTATTATCAAGACACGAACAATGCTCCGTAGAAACATGCCTCGAACAGTTGTGTAATTTCAGTGTTTGTAATATCCTCCAGGTGCAGATTCTTAACATATTAATTACAAGAAAGGTTATTTATAGTATTCGTATTAAATTTAAGGAAGTCTATTTTTACTTAAAATAATATTTTCCTCTTGCCATATCTTCTGATGGACCACTTCTCATTTAAGCACACTACATCCTCTCGTACCATAACTAGCTATATTGTGTTATTGTTAACTTTCAGGCTTAGCAATACAGCGATTGTCAGCGTGCACGTGACAATCACATGCTGCTAATGCAGCACAGAACATGCCCAACGCAGATGTAGCATTTCGTACTTTGCCAAAAAACTATGGTTTGACTTTATACTGCGTGCTCATAAATACAGGTTTGATTTGTACTAGACCTTGTAGTATTATGAAGCAAAGTAACCAAAGAACCGGAAATTTATGACATTATAAAAATACAGCAAATTGTAAGTACAAAAACTAAAAAAAATTACAACCAATACAACTAATCTCAATATATAAAACGAAGTGTCCTGACACTCTCACTCACTCATCAACGCACATCCCAAACCGCTGGACCTAGAACCATATTTTTTGAGGGAAGCTTCCCCTTGGCCCGTACGCACCCACTAAGAATGAATTTTTCGAAATTCGATAATTAAGGTGGTGAAAAGGAGTGAAATGGGTTTTCAAAGAATCCCTAATATCGCATTAACCGGGAAAGCTATCATACTTTTTTTAACTTCAAAATATTGCCCAAACAAATGCATATTAGCAAATGTTTAAACTTTGCGAAGTTAAACAATTAAGGGGGTGGAAAGCCGTAAAATTTGTTTTTCATTAATCAGTGATTTCTCCTAAATCATTTCAGGTAGTGAGGTGATTTTTTCTTTAAATTGATGCTTAAGTAAATATCAAAAAGTTTTTTTTTTTTTAGAATTTTTCGAAATTCGTCTTAAAAAATTAAAACGTTTTTTTTAATCCCACTTATCTCCTAAACCAGTGGAAATACTGAAATAATTTTTGCATTAAAATAAATCTTACGTAATAATCAAAATAAAATACTTCAGCATTTTTTTTAATTCGTCCTTGAAAGCTGTTAAAAAAATATTTTTTTTTTTTAAATAATCATCTGTATGTACCGCTTGTACCCGTTGAGATATCAAGATGATTTTTGGTAAGAATGAAGCTCATGCAAATATATACAAATCAAATTCAGGATTTTGTAAAATTCGAAAATTAAGGATGTGAGAAGCAGTAAAATGATACAGTCTCCAGAAAAAAGAGAATGATCATGAGGAAATAATGCAACATTTGTTTCTTTTTGCCAACGTACTCATAAATAAATCCTCTTTGGATTGTAGCCTGTACATACGAAATAATTATCACGGTCTGCCATTAAGCATTCACTCAGGTATTGTATAAAGTTTGTGGTGTGGAAGGAATGGGGTTACGGGTTCGTACACCGTGCAAGGCTTTGCGATGGGAATTACTATATCATACGAGCATATTGCGCGCGCTCTTTACACTGAGCTCAGACAATTTATAGTTCACGGTAATTGAGTACGCTAGCTGTTAAATGCCGTCATCACATATTTTATCCAGAGTTACTGTTTACATTACATAATTTCACGTGGGCAAAGCCGCAGCCGGCCAGCTAGTAAAGGGGAAAGTCGCCGAAATGGGACCGTTGCCTAGACTGGACCACCCTTGTTTCTCACCACGTAGTAACATTTTAAACTGTTCACTTGGCTCTACACTAGTCGATAACACCAAGGTCACGCCACATAACGAGCAGTGAGGTTCACCCTATTGTCGTAGCAGGATCGTCGTTTCTGTGGTTTGAGAGTTTGTGTTGTTATTGTTGCACTGCGGAACATAAGCTACTGTACAGAATAATAAAACGTAAGTAAAGTTGCTGTGATATATTTTAAAAATGTATTTCATTAGCTACAAATAGAATAATGTAAAATTATTTCTGATATGTGTGTACTCTTTTAACGCCATTTCTTCACTTACGACGACCAGTTACCGAAGTTGAACCGATTCATGACTCCTAAATTGGACTGGTCCAACTTAGGCAACATGAAGGGTAACATTTTAGACAGACTTTTATTTCTAGTAAATGTGGTGGGCCTTAAATTGTTTCCGTATGTACGGATTTCTATTTCATAGACGATCCGTTTTGGACATGTTTGACTAAATTTAATGTACATGTTGAAACATTGATTGGTGGAGTTGTGTCTGTATAGGTTCCCAAGATGGCGAAACGGGGCTCTTACAGGCAATGGAGTGAGGACCTGAGGACAATTTGCAAATGGCAGTGGCAGCATACAAGAACGGTGATTATGGACTCAACGAGTGCGCCCGTGTATATGGTGTACCAAAGGCAACATTAACGAGACACTCTGATAACAAAACACATTCTCAAATACTGTGGAATCCTTTGGTAGGCAGGCAACCTTTTCTGTAGAGAAGGAAAAAGTTATCGCGGAACACATTCTTGTAATTGAGAAGAGATTTTTTGGGTTCACTATCAAAGCTCTCTGAAAGCTAACTTTCGATGTCGCAGAAAAATATGAGGTACCGCACAATTTCAACAAAGAGAAAATAAAGGGCAGGAGAAAAGTGGTATTATTCCTTTATGAAAACAAATCCTAACCTTTCCCTCCGTCAGCCGGAAGGCAGCCTACGTCAATGGTTCGAGCTAAGTGGTTGAATAGGGACAAGGTTAACAAATGTTTTGACTTAATTGAAGGAACTGTTGGCAAGTATAAGATTACAGCAAATTCAGTGTTCAGTGTTGATGAATCCGGGTTTACAACGGTGCAAAAAAAAGTAATTGCCCAAAAAGAAAGCATCAAGTTGCGGCCATTACAAGTGGGGAACGAGGGGTAAACACTACTTTAGTCTGCGCTATCAATGCGGTGAGTTTCTTTGTTCCCCCTATGATAATATTTAAACGGAACAGGATGCAACAAGAGCTTGAGATTGATTCCCCAGCAGGCAGCATGGTCACGATTTTCGACACAGGATATATAAATTCTGATTAGCTTGTATGATTGCTTAAGCATTTCAAACAGCATGTGAACTGTAATGAGGACTTACCTGTACTGCTACTCCTTAATGGACATTCTACACATAGCAAGAACTTAGAGGCAGTAGAGTTCGCTCGTGAGAATGGTATTTTCATATTGCAGTTACCTGGGCACACGACCCATATATTGCATCTTCACGCCTCTTCAAACGTACTTAAACCAGGCACAAGATAAATGGCTGCGTCACAATGTAGGAAAAACAATTACACAACTGCACATAGCGGGCCTATTAAACGTAGCAAATGGACGAGTAGCTTCGGTTGGGACAGCAGAGAACGCTTTCCGCGGGGCTGGAATTGGGCAAGTAAATAGGAATCTGCCTTGTGATCATCACTTTGCGCCAGCAGATTCCTTAACAGTCGAAGAAATTACAGAGGTACCTTCTTCACAAGAAAACTTAAACGACGATGACATCAGAAAGTGTAAGTCATTTAGGAAGACCCTCAACGAAATGTCACTGCTCCCAGGAGCATCAAAAGTAGACGTGCTGTCTACTCGAGAAAATGTAAGAAGAGGAAGAAAGACTCAAGGTGAAATTGACACTACAAGCAGCCCCTACAAACGATGATTGAAAGACGCGAACGGTAGGCCTCAGTTGAAAAAGTTGAAGACAGTCTCGCTTTACAAAGAACACGAAGACCATAAAGACGTTTCAGAAGATTGTGCAAGCTGGATCTGTATTTTGTGTGAGGAGGTAAAAGAAGAAGACATGATACGGTGTATGGGCTGTAAGTCATAGGTACACACGATGTGCCAAAGTGCGGCCTAGCATCAAAATGTAATACTGTGAAGCTGCTAACAGCTTCTAGAAACATTTAGTTTACTTTATGTTGCCATTGTTGTATTACTGTTTACGTCATTTAAATCTGTCATTTTGAGGTCTAACTTAGGCAACCGTCGGTCCAAATTAGGCAACCGATTTCCTAATTTGGACTCTTTACATCCTTCTAGTTTTCTCCATTTAATGCATATAGGCCTAATATTTCAAAAGGTAAACACATCTTGTGAAAGTGTATTATATGATGAATATTTAGCATACTGTTTTGTTTCGATTATTTACTTAATAAAATAATGGTCAACGAAAACAAAAAGTGGTCCAAGTTTGGCGACCTTCTACTTTATCAGTTTGTAATCTCTACAAATCATAACGCACATATTAACACCTACTACCGAAACCTGGGGAAAATGTTATCAGACAAACCGCAAAAACCACCTAAAACCCAAGCATATCTAAACTATAAAAATATGTGACCGAATAATACAAATCATTAAACTAATCTGTAACGATAATATCATTAAACATAATATTTTCGTTCGATTCTTGCAATGGGGGCGAGTTACAAACTGAAGAAGTATCTTGGACATACACCATTGCTACAATGGCCATGTCCAAAATACTTCCTTCAGTTTGTAACCATTAATCATAATAAATGAATTCCCTTCACATAAAGCAAGCGTTTACTACAATTATCGTAGGCATATTAAACGTGATAAAATCGGTCTTAACTCGTGAATACGCAGGCCTACTATACTAACTCACGGCATTGAAGCACAGATACAGTACTTGTGCAATATCCCAGTCATTACATTCAATCACAATGAAATTACAACCATAATACCAATCAATCAATTTACCGAATCGGAACCAAGAACTTCATCATGCGAACTGACATACGGTTTATGTATGATCTTCAACCAGCTCTTACGATCTTTTGTGAAGTGGCGAACAAGCAATATACAACCGTATTTAGGGATAGTGTTATGTGCCTTATACATATAAAAATCTGGGAGAGGAAATAATGCACCTATCGCAACATATGATCTTACAGACGGCTCATCAGATGTATATAAAACGAAACATTTCGCCTGGAATTACCAAGTTCTTAACACAAGGAACTGAGTTAATATTTGTGGATAAGCAGTAAAGATTCAACAATTACACGACGCACGCGGTAACTTGAAATGTCGTACAAAACAATACACCCAGCACCGACTCTTACAACGGCATCCATGTGAAGATTTTTTCATGTCAAGATAAACTTCTGCGAAGAACGACTCCTGTTAAGACAGACTCCAGCAAAGAATGAACCCTGCAAATACCTACGCCAGTGAAGACTGGTCCTTGCGAAGACTGAATTTTCTGGAATTTAAGCAGAAAGAAAAATGTTGAAGTAAAACGTCTGGTTATAATACTACTTCCAAGATGGAAGACATGATGAAATGGCACACACGAGTAAATCGAAGTCTCTAATCCCGACGAGGTATCCTTTGTGCTCCTCGCTATTTCACCATCTATTTGTAACTAATTAAACATGTGGTCACTAGGTGCCTTGTTTATCCAGCAGATATAACCCATGACATGTGGACTCGTGCAGAAGCTGCATTGAAGCTTCTATTAAAATTGTCCAAGGGCTGTTTCGTACAATGTGCAATAGCTGTTGATGCACTACCTCATGGAATCATAAAACCTCCCCGAATTTTTTGCTGTGGGAAACAAAACATATCGAATAAGGAAGATAACGGAGAGCCAGGGTATTGCACCCGAAACACATATTTTATTACTGGGAGCTCGTAGGCAATCTGCGTACCCCGAGGTATGACATGAATTGAAGCCCTGCGATGGAGAAGCGCTGGAATTAAGGGGAAGGAAGAAACAGGAGATCCCGAGAAAACCGCCAGCCAGCGACATCGTCCAGCACGATTCATATTCGAAAATTCGGGGACCGAACCAGAGTTTTCTTGGTGGGAGACGAGTGGTCTGACCACTTAGCCACCACGGACTTTTTGCCGATAATTACATTACACAGTACAAAATTATAGTAATTTTTGTAACAATATCAGCGTATATTTACTAAATTTCTTTTCTTTTTATTATGTTTGATCATATTGCGGTATTTTTCACAAATATAGTTTAACTTTAGTTTTTTTCAAGTGTAGTTTTTATTGCAAATATATTACGATCTGTTTTATACATATAAGTTATGAAATCAAATTTTAACTTTACAATGCATTACAGCTTCCACTAATTGCTGAAAATGTTCTCCAATTAGTGTATTATAGCAAGGACTTGCGCACACACACACACACGCACACATATATATATATATATATATATATATATATATGTGTGTGTGTGTGTGTGTGATGTCCCTGATATACCTACAGGCACAAACGCTGTGACATTATGGGAGCAATATCAAACAATAACTCATAAGGCACGAAAAAGATATTCACCCTAAAAATTACCATTTGAAATTGTTTCAACTGAAAATAATAAAACCTTCTAGAGATTAAAGTAAACTTCTGTGAATGACGATGTTACTTTATGTAGACCTTAAAGGCGCCGCCTACCCCACGCTTCAAATGCGTTGAAATGTGTTCGTAAACAGGTCCTTTCTACGAAACTACTCCAGGTATGTCCATTGTGCCAACGTACGAGGATAAAATACACTACAGACAAGGTCGGAACCTCATTGTTAAGACAACATACTCATTAAAACACTGTTTCGAAGTACTCCAATATATGCCTTTTCAGACTGACGCATCAAAATGTACTTTCCGGAGATTGTGACCTGCCCTGGACTTAGTTGCAGACTTTCCACCAATATTATTATATGGTCACTGCTTAATGTCCCAACTGTTTGGTGGGAAACTCGCACGCTAGTTCAGCGCTCGGATCGTTGAGGCGATGCGGCAATTTTTGCGCTCTTCAAGGTCGCCCTTATATCTCCGTGCTTTCAGAGTCTTTAACGTGCAGGTAGCCGGCGCCCCTATGCTCCATATACAGTGAAACGGAAACGTAAGAAAGCGGATACGTAACCCGCAAACGAAATGAGCATACGGAGTGAAATACGTTTTCTATTCTACGATGCATGAAAACGCATTCGTAAACGTACGGACTTGCAACCTATGAAACGAAAAAGAAGGTATTTTGCATGTAAATTTTCCGACATAGTAAAAATTTATTTCACTTTTATTTGTAGTTAAGTATGTCATAAATATTGCAGCAAGGTTTGTACGTGCCTTCTATGGCAATAGAAATGTTAACTGCCACATAATTTTAACGAAGTAATTAACCAACAATATTTTACAATGCAAATTTTTTTTTCGTACCTATGTTTTATTATTCAAATGGTACTTCACGAAAAGGGTTCCGTAGTATTTTAGTCACAAACAATAATTGTAAATACAGTGCACGAAGGTGTCTTTAATTGTTAACCGCGAAAACTCAACGTGTAAAAGGTTTGTAAACAAAAATGGTGGTGAAATTTGAAATGCTCGATTGCTATTGGCTAAACGCAAGCACGGATACGTAAGAGTTCGGAACTGACCAACTCTCTTGCGTTTCTGGATGCGTATCCGTGTCCGCTTGCGTCCCATTGTAGAAGACACGTGGTGTGTCTTGCGTTTGCGTATTCGTGATACTTATGCGCTTGCGTGTCACTGTAGAACGGGCCTTAAGCTTCTGCGTAGTTGTGAAGTAGGCTACTAACATTCCGTCAATTGAAAAAAAAAAAAAATGGGGTGGTATATTTGTATCCTTCCAAGGTGTGTGCAACACTTGGGTAGTTTTATAATTTTCAAGGAATTAATACTCATACTAAATGCAAATACGCGTCAACTCCATTGAACATTCAATGTAATCTGTTTTTGCGAGAAAAAAGTGATGGTGCAGTTAATTACCGGCAAAAACGCAGCCCGCGTTTCAGGGATGGTCGTACAACACAAGGAATATGTAATGTAACATAATTCATAGATTTTTCCTTTAATCTTCAGTAGTTTTAATTATTTCTCAGATAAAAATACTTTAAAAGTCAATTTTTTAAGGATACATATCTCCCTTATGAGTTACTGTACGTCAGTGTTCGTATAATATTTTTATACATTTTTGGATAGGGAGTCACCTAGCAGCGTTTGTGCCTGTCGTTCAGGAACATCCTGCATGTAACTATACATATAGTGTGTCCACAAACAAACTCATAGTAAGTGCACCACACGACTCCTGGGGTAGAATGGAGACGATGTCAATTTCAAAATGTTGTACGATATTCTACATGTGCAATGTGGCACAGCAGTGTATTTAGTTTCCTCTTGCTTTCCGTATATATATATCTTAGTACTACTGTTCTGATCTGCATATTATGAGAACAGGTTGAAATCCAATCCCGAGCAGCCCAAACATAATTCTAAGTTTTCTTCATAAAATAATAGCTTGACTTAGAGTGCAAGAGTGTACTCTCTCCGTGTACTGTTGCCACTTAAAGCTGATGTCGTACAACACTTGACCACTTATATTTGTGATTCATCCCAGTGTTCGCGGAGTGTTAACATACATATCACACACATGCATATTTATAGTTCCACTTGTTCTAATATAGTCATATGACTTTCAGTACATCTGATACCAACCTTGTTTAATTCATGATTTTGCGACGGGGAATATTATCTGTTTTTTTTTTTTTTTTTTTTTTTTTTTTTTTTTTTTTTTTTTTTTTTTTTTTTTTTTTTTTTTTTTTTTTTTTTTTTTTTTTTTTTTTTTTTTTTTTTTTTTTTTTTTTTTTTTTTTTTTTTTTTTTTTTTTTTTTTTTTTTTTTTTTTTTTTTTAGAAAAATAGTTCAATTCAACCAGTAAAATTTGACAATTATGTTTCATAAAACCGTAGCTGTGGTGTTACTAAACCGAAGGTTTTTACTATGCAATATACGCTCATATTGGATGATGTCTTCTCTATTGAATGGTTGATATTCGAGCCTCCAGATGGTATACATACAAGTATATGCAAGTATGCAACCAGGAATGACTGACTGCTTGCCACACCAGTGTTGCGTGTGGGCACTTGGTTTGTGGCAACGAGGAATCATAAGTTGCATCGTGTAGTGTGGTTGCTAATAACATTGGTGTGCGTCGTTGTTCTCCCTCCCCCTAAACCCCCTACCATTATCGGTAGTGTAGTTCCCCTTCCCTAACATGGGAGAGGACAGTAGTAGACTACAAACCCACTCTTCACTGTTTTTCATGCATCGTGCTACAAGTCGACATGACAACGTACACCAACGCCGAAATGAAAGGTAATGCACGCGTTGCTGCACGATAGTATCAAGAGAGATTCCCTGCGCTGAGGCTTCCTAATCACCAGACCTTCAGTAGTGCCGCCCAAAGACTGCGTGAAACAGTCATTTATAAGTGCGAGGTGGCTCTGGTCGCGCAAGGAATGTTCGTACACCAAATGTGGATGAAGAATTTCTCAACGTTGTGGAGGAAAACCCGTCAACGTCACATTCAACTGTACGGCGTGTTATGAACGGCCACCTGCTGCATGCCTACCACGTGCGAAAGGTCCAGGCATTGTCACCAGCAGATTTCGCTCCTCGACATGCGTTTTTGCAGTGGTTCCTGCGTTAGTGCACAGAATATTTAGACTTTACGTCCATCGTATTGTTTACTGATGAGGCAACATTTACGCGTGACGGTTACTTAAACAGCAGAACAGTCACATTTGGGACGACATCAATCCTCATGCAACTGCCATAGTAACGAACCAGCAACGATTCATTGTGAACATCTGGGCGGGTATTGTCGGTTACCATCTCATTAGGCCCTACTTGATGCCACGCCGATTGAATGGACACATGTACTGCCAATTCCTGCGATTCATATTGCCAGAGTTCCTCGAGCATGTGCCGCTTGCAGTTCGGCAACGTATGTGGTTTCAACACGACGGTGCCCCTCCCCAATACACACGAGATGTACGTAATCACCTTAACACGGCATTTCCATCACAGTGGATGGGAAGAGGTGGGCTCATTGCGTGGCCAGCACGATCTCTAGACCTTTATCCACTAGACTTTTTCTTGTGGGGGCTCATCAAGGCTCTGGTGTACGACACACACATCAAGTCGGAGGAATATATGCTAGCTAGGGTAATGGCCGCCTACGACAAAATTCAAAATACACCAGGTATTTTCGAAAGGTTATGCCAGTCTTTGATACGCCGAGTCAATTGTTGTAATGAAATGGGAAGCCACCAATATGAACACTTGTTGTAGAATTTCATATCATAGTGCGAAACGGCATTGGTAGTGCACAGATGTGCGTTAATTTTCTTATTTTATTTCTCGTTACAGTGAGACTATCCCACCTAATCTGTTTATGATATTCAATAATGTTTTAACACACGCAAATATGCAGGACGCATTCCACTATGGCGCAACACGCAATCAGTCATATCTGGTTGCATACTTGGTAGACAATAGGAGTTCTTTGTGAAATCAAACATTTAATGATTACACTTAAAGGACGAGATTTAGACCGTTTTTGCAATAGACATTTCTTTTTATAATTTTTCCGACGTTTTGTTATTTTTTGTTTACAAATAGCACATTTTTACTGTCACGTACGTTTTTTTTTTCAAATATAAGGGTGGTGCCGCCCCATTTAGAAAAGATTGAGGTGTGAAATGTACAAATACTACACTTTATTATTGATTTCTGAGACACTTATTGGTAGCCACAAATCTGTTACCGTCAAGCAAGCCGTTTTAAGAATATCACAGTAATTTGTAATTTTTTCTCAAACTTTGGAAGCGTCTACAGCCCTCCCTATTTGACCTCGACCAG
>PNEQ01080756.1:40208-53983 GCA_003012365.1 Medauroidea extradentata
TATATATATATATATATATATATATATATATATATATATATATATATATATATATATATATATATATATATCCGTGGCTAAATGAGTAAATTTGTAGAGTGGAATCATATTACGTTAAATGAAACGCTGCGCTGTTACGAAATTTCTTTACCCTCTGAAAAATCCATATTAAAATTTACGTATACATATTTTGGCATGTCTTTGTTTCCGCCGCTATACGCATTTAACTCGGTAATATTGCTGTTGTCAGTTATCGTCTAAAACATACGAGTTCTGTTCCCTTGCTGGTATAGTGCAAAATGCACGATGTTAAAAACTGGTGAGACATTATTGTAGGAATGAATTCATCAAATCGAGACAACTGTAATTGTTTAATACAAAACTGGTTGGGAAATACGACATGGAAGACACATATCGAAAGTAGGAGTTCAAAA
Organism: Medauroidea extradentata; assembly: GCA_003012365.1. Taxonomy (NCBI): domain Eukaryota; kingdom Metazoa; phylum Arthropoda; class Insecta; order Phasmatodea; family Phasmatidae; genus Medauroidea; species Medauroidea extradentata. The sequence continues at coordinate 40,643 of PNEQ01080756.1, forward strand.
TTTACCCCACCTACGTTTATAGAGGCTGCACGTTGACGACTGATGCGATCATGTCCTTGTACTGACAGTACAAGATGTGCACATCAGTTAGCTCTTGATAAGAGTACATATCACACGGCACAACTTCAAGCAATACTTTCATCACTCAGTCAACTCTTCGCCTCAGAATTACAAATTATTAGAGTATATCTGAGTTGTGTATTCTAATAACTGCACATCACCTATAAACATTAAGAATGAATAGCACGTTTTTAAACACCATAACTGAGAAACGAAACATGTCCGGGTTCGTGTTTTAGCACTTATTTTGTCTACGTATGGTAAATTTAGTGGCGCAATTACAACCAACACTTTTAACACCATACAAATTCTGCTAGTCGTAGTTGAACAAGTAGTGTGGCTGTCCGCTAGAGGTTTTACCTGTCAGTACTTCGAGTAGTGCTACCGATCGCAGCAGGCGACATCTTTCGCTGATAAATCTTTTACAGCCTTAAGTGATGGGTCAATGATACACAGCGTGTTGCTAGTCTATTCCTGTACATGAAGTTCTTACTAGGGAAACCGCTAAAATAAGTATTGCTTAATCGCATATGATATGTTCTCCAAAAAAAGCTGTTTAAGTTAGTCTATGACATTCTGGTGTACTGCAAATTTATCGGTACAAGTGCTATGCATTGTGCGTCTAACATTGAAGTTGTATACAAATGTCTGATAAACGTACATGTGACCAGTTGAAGGTGTGAATATGTTCCAACATGTAGTGGTGCTTAGCAATGACAATGCACACCCAGTGAGTTTCTTGAGGGAACATTAGACTGGTAGGGGATGGTACAGTATTCAGCCAGTAGTATGCTAGTGGAGAGAAACTATTCTCTTGCACTCTTAGTTGTGTCCGGCAGGCATCTAATACCGCTTCCATTGTAACATGACCACTGCACCTCTCACAATGTACTAACATGTAATAGTTTAGTTGACACATGGGTCACTCTGAAACAATATAGTGCGTAAAAAATAAACGTTTCAGATCATAAGGCCAGCGATGGTAGAGTAGTTTTATGTGTTTATTTATACTGTTTACATAGGTGGTGTAAGAACTGGTCGGGCGTGATAAATCCTTGCTAGGAGCATCTAGAGAAGAGCGCAGTTGCCCCGTGCGGCGGGCGAGCTTATAAAACACTCCACGCCACCTTGTCAGGCTCGGGCGGATAATCGCGCTCGCGGTAAATCTCGGTAATTTACGCCGGCGCCGACCCCCACATTTCAGCCGACGCGGTATTAATGAAAGTGCTCGCTGCTTGTTGACGAGGGAAGAGGGAAGATGCCGTGCAGCAGGAAGCTGCGTCGAGATGGCAGTGGAAGGAGTAGAGGCAAGACGGTAGCTCGACACGACAAATCACAAGCCGCAGTCCTCAGCCGCAGTTATTCACTGCTGCCGAGATCCTGCCATGCCACACTGTCGTGTTGTCAGTAGCACAACCGTCCAAGTACACACCTTCGTATCCTGCAACACTTCTGCTCTTACAAGTCGTCTCTATATATGCACATCGAGCCAGGTTGACTCATCCTGGTGGATACTTGCTGGTTAAATTACATTCCGACCATCTTCACTCCAGTTTTACATGGTTTATCGTAAACATTTCAGGGTACTGCTTTTTTAGTTCCTTTCTAAATGTCCCACTGAACAGTGACTAAACAAGAGTCTTGATTGCTTCGAAGAAACCAGATAAATGTTTAGGTAATAGCAGATTTCCTTAAAAGAGAGAAACTGCTGTCAATTAAAATTTGTTGGTTAGCAAGACTATTATATGAGGCGCTCAGAAAACAAGTGGTGTAAGACCAAAAATATATATTCTTGTTTCAATTATGTTCGCAAGAAAACCTTACATTTATATTTCTCAGAAATCACAAATATTATTGTTTTCATGTACATATACTCTGTGTTAACTAAATTTATGCTAAAATGTTATATACATACTCATTTATTACAAGATAGCAGCGTACATTCTCTGTGGACTTACACCATTTGTGTTCTTAGTGCATCATATATTTAAGGTTCGTTACTAAAATTCTGACTATGTTAAGGCTCAGCGAAGGGTTCTGTGATTTACTTGGTTTTAATAATGACGAATTGCCTGTATTAGTCCTTCCTGTAGGAACGTCCTGAGAAAAATATTGATTAACTACTTTGGACGATGTCTGCTGCCGGAACATATCTACCACACAATAACTTGTGAAAGTCTGAGTTTCTATTCGTACGTATTTTATTCTCTTACATATTTTCATTTCTTATATCTGAAACTAAAATTATTTTTATAAAATACATAAATCCACAATTGTGATTATAACTCCCTCTTGATACTACACATGCTCTAGACAGTTTCTGGTGTCCATTAGTTAATACAATGTAATCAATATTTTAGAAGAACAAATTGTTATATCGCAATACATAAATTGATTTGCGTAGGGCGTGTGGCTTCCTTATACTATAGGAAAATGAAATATTTTTTATATGTTCATAAAAATTAACAAATTTTTTCAATAACTATATAACCAATAATTGCTACATTTTAAAATTTTGGAGATAAGAAATTCGAATCTGTGTCCTCATGCTTGTTTACCGAGTGGCTTAATCCTATAAAATAGTTGAATAATGTTATACTTTCTATGCAGCATTGGCACAGTTAGCTTAGTTACTCAATTTCTTAACTAATTTTCATTGCGTGTCTCTTTCACGTATGTCCACTTCATTACAACACAGTAGTTACAAATCTGACTCTGTAAGTATCGTACAATTCCAGTCAATTTAAATTTCAAACACAGAGATATAACATATTGTAAATTTGTTTCATTTCATTATATGTTTCATTCGACAAACATGATAAAATTTCTTATTTTCTAAATGTTAGCAAAATTCATACATGTAACCTATGTCTAGGCGCATGTCTGTCTTTGAAATTTATCAGTTAATTTTCATTGGATCTCTTTAAATATTTAATCTATCTAAAAGGTTTTCCAATCGTTTCTTCGTTTCCTTATTTTACTACATTTATAAACGTAAAAATAAGTTTATTTATCGCTAAAATTATGTTGAACTACTAACAAAAATGACATGTGTAAATGCCTATAACTTGCCTGATTCTCTGACAATGCATTTAAGCTAATGTAAATTTTTAAATAAAATTTTATATTTTCTAAGTTGGTTAGAAGCTAAATTTTCAAAATTGAGATGCACTTATATGTAACGAGTATACATCACAAATCAAGAAGTTGAATTGAGTCAATAAAGTCATATTGCCGCAGTGCAAATGGTGTAGAAAACACAAGACTTGTAATTACGTCATATCTTAAAACTAAATATTTTGAATTTGGTAACAAAAACATTGTCAGCAGGTGACAGTTGTTTCACGGGAGTACAATCGCTCATCACTGAAATGTCTCAGCTGATTTTTTTTAGTTTTGTTTGAGAAATTTAACTAACTTATTCTAGTAAAAAGTAAAAACAACTGAATCAGAATGAAAGGAAATGTTTGCATTGTACGGAAACTGGCATATTCCTAAATTTCTAAACTATAACTTTAACCGAGTGGAAGTGACTCGCAGCGAACTTTTCAGACTTATTCTCAATGTGCAGGAGTGTGCAGATGGAAGTAATGATTATTTGAGGAAATATAGCTCTGAAGATGGAAGTATAAGGTGAGTAACCTGAGAAAAATACATGGCCTTGTCTTCGTTTAAACTTGTTGTACGTAGGTCAGTCACCACGACTGTTTTGACTAATTTTCCTTTTAACTGTGCCGTATAAACATTTTTACTCTATATTTTCATTTTATATTCATTATATTGTCGGTTAAGACAGAACAAGTTTGTCAGTGATATTGATATTGTTATTTTATTACCATATAAAGTGTTTGTTGGTTTTTGGTGAATTTTAAAATTTTAATTTGCTTTATTTATACCGACCATACATGCACACGGCCCACCTTGCCAACCGCTTGCTTGCTCTAGCCACAGCGTTCGCTTCTTGCTACACGTCTCAAGAGTTGTATTTCAAGCCTCATGTAAGATAAGTTTCTGCAGTATTTGCAGCACTCCCACGCTCTGTAGCGACGCCGTTCGCTGTACTCTGTACCATCCCCACCCCGTTCAGTTAGTAAGAAAGTGCTTTGCACGGTACTTGTACCGTCGGTCATAACCGGTTTTAACTGTACTACGTCCCGTACTGTAGGCCCTTCTGGCCGTTTCAAGACTCGCATCATATATCTTCAAAGATTTGTAATCGCCGGCGTTAGGGACGCAGTCTTCGCTAAGCGTCACTTCACGCCATCCTTAAGTCTCACCTTGTGCGCGGCAGACGTGCTTCTGCACGAGACTAGTATTCTTGCGTTACGTGTGTAGCACGGACATTTGTATCGTCAGGATGTAGTCAATAGTTGGCTACTCTAGTTCTCTTCTCTTTTATAATAGAGTAGTACCGTAGTTTCCGTTTTTTGAAATGTAGAACATGTTTTTCTACTATCTACATCAACCAGCTTCTAGATGCTACCTTCGTAGCTTTCGCCACCCTCAGCTTTGGTAAGTGTTCCCGCCGTGAGAGGCCATTTCCCTTTGATTAGTCATGAACGTTAAATAAATTCTCCCGTTTTTTGCCTCTGTTCACAGAGAGTGCAAGTGATAGATCCAAGTGCTAGATGCAAGTGATAGATCCAAGTGCTAAATGCAAGTTTCATCTTAATCCTCTGTCAAGTTCACGATGTTCGGGGCTCGACTGTCTGCTAACCAGGCAGACCGAATTGGCCATGGCGTGATGTCACCGCGGCATTCAACATGGCGACAAGTAGCTGCCTCACGGACTTCCTTATTTTTTTATATTGACTATGGATCCTGCCATGACGGTAATGCGTCGTCTGTTATTCTCATTCTCAACATTCAACATAAACCTGTCTGTTGTATTAAATATAAATAAAAAGTAATTTAAAGTAATTGCTATATTATATGTTTTATTTTAATATTTAACTTAAGTTTGTTTGTAAGGGGCCCCGTTTATATAAAAGCAACTATTTCAAAAATTAATATAATGGCATTTGCAAACTTAACAACCAACCAATTGTAAAATCAAATCTTTAAATTTTTATACAAAGGTTTCTGGCATTTGAATCTATGTTTTATTTCTTTTTTTAAAATATTAATATCCTCTGGAAATTATTCATTCAATTTTAACTGTAATGTTAGCTGTATATGAGCATCAGTCATAGGCAACAGCCTATTTTGTGTCCGGTCTCCCTACCAGCACGCATTTCAAGAGTCAATGTCATTTCAATGAACAAAGACTATAATTAAAAACTAAAGACAAAAAGGGAGTCTGCGACATAACAATCTGAATACTATTGAAACTCCTGGATATAGACGAAGTAAAAATAACTTAAACTAATGATTGAATACTTGCTCATTTGAATTACTGGGCTGGATTGCGTGGTTGTACGCATAAAACACGTTGACAAATATACATGGTGTACTAAGAATATTAGGAAATATTATTACTGTTATTTAGGCTATTTGATATTATTTTTTTAACAATTAACTTCTAGCTCAGTTTAGGCCTATTCAGTAATATAATGTAAAACAAAATGATTCAATGTAAATTAGGTTCACAGAGTTAATATTGTTTAAGTTTTATGTTTTTTGTGGTAATTAGAAATCGGTTCAATTGTTTAATGCTTGTCACCTTATGTTATAACAGCAGACTGGAAAAAATATAGGTGAGGCAGTAAAACGTTATTGTTGTGAACAATAAACAGCAAACACGATATGCATTTCATTTGAAAACAAACTGCCTTGTTTAATTACGCCGTAGACAGACGATAGTATACTGCAGATATAGTTAGTAAATACTGCTGAAAACTGTGACTGAAATATGGTTGCCAAACTACGATATTCTGTTTAGCTTGCGAAATAAACTAACTCATAAAAATTGCTTGTTTTTTTTTTTTAATTAAAAACCTTTATATTTCCTTCCAAAAATTTATTTCAAGAGTTTTGTTTTGCAATTCATTAACAGAGATAAACGTTTTCGTTATAAAATTGCAACATTTATAGAAAAAACATTTGACAACAATTATTCCAGACTGTCTGATATGCTCAACTCTTGTAATGTGATTTTAATGTAATATCATTTAATAGTGCCGGGAATACAGTTGGTCGTAGAAATGACATAGTTTTTTTCTCTATTAATTAGGGAGGCAGTTGTTACAAAATATCAAGCGTGTTTTTAAAATACAGTATTTCAATTTTAAATGTAGCCAATTATAAATAATAGTCGGAAAATATGTGAGTGATAACTAATTGGCAGTCGTCACTGAGTTTTATTTGCTCCCACTGTCTATAAGGAGAAAGTAGTTACTTTCTATAACCACATTCATGACCGAGTACGTCCACGTTCTTATAAGAGAATGGGTAGAGTCCCCTGAGTGTGGAAACATTACAAATAAACTCGATTTACTATCTTGGACATACACAATTGCGAAATAAATTACTGTCAAAGAAAACTAAGGTCTTTGTTTTCTTTGGTAGTCATTTATTTCGAAATGGAGTATGTCCAAGCAACTAAATCTAGTCATGCACTGCCATTGCACAGTTTAACAATGATCATTAAAAAATAAACTGTGAAATTGAAATACTAGGCGAATGTGCGTGTAAAACTCAACGATGATGTATGTCAAAATATGTAAGTTTGATTACTGAGTAATAAATGGTTCTCTCGGCATCAAGATAGAAATCAAGCAGCGATAGAGTGCTCGTATGTCACTGCGTCGAGACTTGGAGTGTCAATTCTAGGTACCGAATATGCGAGCAGCGCGTCTGCGACGTATTAACAGTAATAATTTATAGCCTCGGTATTTGCGAACTACTTCTTTGACGAAGCTTTCAATAAATGATTCGCGCACGCCAGTCACGGGCGACGTACGAGCTGTTCGCCCGGACATTCTTTATAGATTCCAGGAAATCGAGAAATCAATATCACTAATATATCTATTGGAACCTTAGACAAGGCTACATTAGAAAACTTTTACTATATTAATAAATTGTTTGTACGAAATAATCGCACAGTTTATTTTCGTTGTTCGCCTGAGTACGCAAGGTTAGTACTTAGGTACGGGAGTAGGAAGACAAACACATCCAAGATAGGAATTATATAAAAGGGAAAGAGGTTTGCTGCAGATTGCCGACCCTTCAAGGGGCGTTAGCCTACCGCAATATTTTCGCTAATGATCAGTTTTCTATTATTTAGTGTGATACAGCAACATAAAAGTTATGTGTTGCAAAATATTTTATAAAGCATTTTGCCAGTGTGCATTGTTGGTAATTATATAAATCGTTCACAAAAGAAAAAAAACTTTCAAATCTTTCCCATTCAAAGTATCACAAAACTCAGATTAATCATTTACATCTATTGGAACTCTCAGATATATGTATAAATTACATGAACTGATTTATCGTCAGGTTACACAGTCCTGTTCAGAACGATATTTGTACATCATCCACAGCGATTGTGTATTGGTACACTGAAGAAATAATGCGATATAGTATTGCAGTATGTAGCCTAAGCGAAATAATAATAATAATAATAATAATAATACAAATTATTTGTTATGCAGTCCTGACTGACTGTAATCTACGCACAATGAAAATTCGTGACTTCCGTAATTATATTAGCTTTCGAGAAATTAACTTAAAATTTGTAATAAAATTAACACGGCAGATAAGAGCTATCTCCACCTCACTTGAGGTAGTTGAATGTGTGAAATGTACTGGACTTTCGCATATATTCGTCTACTCTCTGCAACACCTCGAGAACGCTGTTTCCGTAGGTTCTGTTAAAAATGTGTGAATGTTAGAATTTAAATTTTGGAACATACGCTTACTTAAAATTCCTCTCCTTATTGCCAATTAGCAGTGGGACGATGGTGTCCGGTTGAGCAGCATTCAAGTCTCGCAATATATGTGTAAGGTACTACTTTCATGATTAGTTAATTTGCCAATAGTAAAATGTTAACATTTTTGAAATAGGCTAACACTAGAAACTTTTGACAATACGAACTTTTTTATTAATCCTCCCAGCTTATTTAGTGTTCTGTAGTACAACATGAACTATAGAGAATTGTTCAGACGTTATAAGCAGAATAAAAGTGCCATGGCATATTTGAACAATTATGTACCCATTATATTACCGTAGTAAATTATTTAAAACTAAGTTATGACATGTATAAGGCACTGTACAAAGTTTCGTTATTTATTATCAAGTAGTTGTTTAGTTTTTAATTACAAAGTAGCTCAGATGTATATTTTCAGGGTAGCAATACTCCCACTATATTCTAATTAAGGACTAATTAAAAACACATTTTCAACACAGTTTTTTTGTGAGCCGGCATCATACGAAAGCAACACACTCCGTCCTGATTCACTTTATAATAAAATGTCTCGGTCTCCTTACAAACTATGCGATCGTATACGTGTTGCCATTAGTCTTCATTGCAAGTTTTCTTTAAACACGAAATCCAGTTTTTTTTTTTTTTTTTTTTTTTACTTTTATAATTTCGTAAATGATTAATAATAATTTAAATGACGGCGTAGGACATTTCTAGTAGTCTATGATGCCATACACCTAGCTCACTTACAATCCGCAGTAGGACAAATCATTGTCCACGTGTGCAATGGATATTTTCGTATGTATTTATTTGATACGCTCCGATCCTGCCACATCTGACATACTCTACTTTTTTTAACGCTGGTGATTTAACTGAAAAAATAAAAATATGAAGTAAATAGTGTGATGTGAGTTTATATCAGATACTACATTACAAGCTACTTCCAGTATTAACCTGTAAAGACGAAAAAAAAAAAAAAAAGGTTGTAATAAGCAAGTAATCCATACTCTTACCAACTCAGTAGAATAGATCGTTTCTGTCATAAATATAGTTTTATGCTTTACAGATTGTTAAAAATATTATTGCAGTCATATATTTGTGTTATTTCAACAAGGGAAGTGAATGTAACAGTTACTGCTGCCATGACTTCATAGACCGTCAGACTCAGGAAAATTAAATGTTGGCTTCTTTTCGATATAGTATTCTGCCTGAAATATATGATAATTTGCTTTGTACAAATAAAAAAAGTGAATATATGATTCAAACATATTATTTAAATGACTTGGATGCGTAGACCAGTTTAGTATGTAACAAAAATGTTTGGGTGACCTACGCTTGGTAGTAAGTTTACACACACATTTATGTGTGTGTGTGTGCGTGTGTGTGTATATATATACATATATGTATGTGTGCGTCTGTGTATACGTAAGGGCTGAATTCAACCGACAAAAATAGAGAAGTAATTCCTTATGAAAACACACGTAGAAAATATACGGGACTCGTTGTACCTAAAACTGTTATTAAGGGCGTTATGAGTTCTTAAACATGGATATTTTTTAGTGTATTACTTGGTAAATAATGGGAACGAAGACGTATTTAATAATGACAAGTTGAACATTGTTTCATACCAACGGTACCTTGAAATACACAGTAGAAGCACATCAACACATCGCACCTTAATACAAAATACTAGGGCGGCTACCCTTTCATAACACGCCACATTTCTACCATCAGGAATTACGTAAATGTAATGCTGTTTTATACTAGAGAAGCACGTCGAGAGTAAGAAAAGCCACCTTGTTGTAAATGCTGAGGACCAACCGTTTATGTGTAAAATTCGTAACAAGTGTGGGCTGCAGTAAGACAGTTCCTGGTATGTAGGCAATAATGCATACACGTTTGTATGACAAGCTGCTGTACCCACTGCTATGACTGATGTATGGGAGGAAAGTAGGGCCTAACATTTCCTAGGCAGCTAAGATAATTAAAGACGGTAACACAAATAACCGAATAATGTCAGAGAACCGGGAATGGAATCGGTCAAGGGATCCATCCCAGCATTTGTCTGAAGTGAATTCGGGAAACAATGTGAAACAGAAACAAGAATGGGCGGAGTCGGGAATCGAACTCGTAGGATCCCTACTATGTGTGCAACGTGATTCACTTGCACCACCTCGCTCAGTGAAAATAATGGCGGAATATTGTTGAATAACGGTATTACAAACAAGGTTACAGTTCGACAAGTAACAAATTATCTGAGAACTATCTGAGTATCACGTATTTTGTAATACCTGTGTAGTGTATCTGGAAACATAAAGTTCACTGAATTCACTGTTGCGTGCTGTAAGACATGTTGAACATTATAACAAATAGTAGAGTATAATACATCTACAATATTGAATACGATTACATAACATTTAATTATTATGAGAAGGGAATAAAGATGACAGAGCTGAAATGTATTACATCCCACAGATCTCAATGTAAATCATACCACAAAATAAATTAAAGAAAAGGTTCAATGGTACGTTCGCCATGTTCAACGCACAGTTCACATCACCGTGACCAGGCAACAGAACCAGCACGGCCTATCCATCGTCTAGGGAAAATGTTATTTAGGTAGTCGCGCGCACTTCGTGAGTTGTGGGCTGGGGCGCCGTCATGCAGGAACCATATCGTAGCTCTTGTTTGTAAGGGAACCTCATCAAGTAATGATTGTAGAGTTTCCCAGTGTACATTGCTGGTGAGCCGGTGTGGTAAAAGATAAGGGCCAAACAACATGTGGGCTATTATGTCTGCCCAAACATTAACACAGGGTCGGCGGTGATAACTGTGAACAAACGGGGCGTGAGGATTGACGTACGGCCACACATGAATCGTGCGACAATTCTGTAGACCGTCACGATGGAGGGAAGCCTCGTTAGTGAAGTGAACGTACTTTCCAAAGTTATGGCGGATTCTGTGATGTTCCAGAAACTATGTTGCAAATTCCACACGTTTAGGATGCACTGCAGGATGTAAGGCGTACACTCGCTGTACATGGAAGAGATGCAACAACTGCTTATGAAGCACATGGCCAACGGTGCAGCGACTGCTGTTGAATACTCTGGCAGTAGCATGTGTGCTAACACGCACGCTCATATTTACACGTGAATGATACAGTATTTACCTTTATTTCTGGGTTTAATATCTTACCGATAGTATCATGAGTAAATACACGTACATACACGTTGGCCAATTTTAATGAACTGCGATAGGATTCGACTATGGTTAAGCTTTCCAGTGCTTGGATTGAGTGATTATGGGAAGCCATGAAAAAAAACGGTTCTGGACGACCTCATAAGAATTCAAATTTGTGTCCTCACATTTATTTTTGTCCGACCTCGTTTGTTCGTGATGTAATGATATCTGATTTTTATACGAACAGTCAGAATGCATACCCGTATTATACATACGTGCTTATTGATAATCATGACGTAGGTACCTGAACTGGATTCTTCTCAAAACTGCCCACGACCCACCGTTTCGGAATACAATCCTCATTAGTCGACTACAGCGATACACGTACAGGAGCGTGTGATACCAATAGTAGGTCTGTAACCGCAAACCGACTGTAAACGTACAGGTAAATTGTTGCGACTATAACAGTAAGCAATAGTTAATATAACGTGTACAGTATGTGCGTATTCCTCCATTATTGTCACCGACGAGGTGGTGCAAGTGAATCACGTTGCACATATATTAGAGAGTCTACGAGTTCGATTCTCGACACCACCCATCCTTGTTTCTGTTTCCCATTATATCCCGAAATCACTCCAGGCGAAAGCTGAGATGGATCGCATGACGTAGGTCATTGCCGATTCCTTTCCCAGTTCTCTGACATTATTCGGTTATTTGTGTTACCGTTTTTAATTGTCTTAGCTGCCTAGGAAATGTTAGGCCCTACTTTCCTCCCATTCATCAGTCATAGCAGTGGGTACAGCAGCCTGTAATACAAACGTGTATGCATTATTGCCTACATACCAGGAACTGTCTTACTGCAGCCCACACTTGTTACGAATTTTTCACATAAACGGTTGGTCCTAAGCATTTACAACAAGGTGGCTTTTCTTACTCTCGACGTGCTTCTCTAGTATAAAACAGCATTACATTTACGTAATTCCTGATGGTAGAAATGTGGCGTGTTATGAAAGGGTAGCCGCCCTAGTATTTTGTATTAAGGTGCGATGTGTTGATGTGCTTCTACTGTGTATTTCAAGGTCCCAGTTGTAAGAAACAAAGGTCAACTTGTTATTATTAAATACGTCTTCATTTCCATTTTTTTTTAATTTCACTTTAAAATTGTCATGTTTAAGGGCTCATACCGACCTTAATATTAGTTTCAGGCACAAAGTGTCCCGTACATTTTCTACTTTTTTTGTCGGTAAATTCAGCCCTATCCTGTGTATACATATATGTGTATTTGTATAAATATACATAAATATATATAGTAATTTAATAGATAGATACGGCCGATACACTCCGACAGGAGTAGGAGTCAGTACTTAGGAATTGTATTACGACACCCTGACACCATCGTGTACGATATCAACGGCCGTCATTTTGTATATCCTTGACAATTTACATTGAACTTGATCTTTACATCAAGATCAACAAAGGTCAAATTTCCGAAATTTTCTAAAATCTCAAACAATATTTAAAACTCGAAGGTGTCAAGTTTCTTGTACCTTTCACGCCAACCTCTAAGTTTACGAAAATCTGTAAACCGTGTCGTAAGGTGGTTGCTGAAATCTGCAACCTACCCTTACCTGAAGAGATCCAAGAAGATCGAAACACGAGTACGTCATTCTCATCCTTGGACTGGCCTTACGGTTTTTGGATACGAATTTGGATTTCCAATTGCTATATTCCCACCGTAGCGGGTGGTGTACCGTGCGGAGCACACTCGTCCTAAAGATGCACTCTTGAACATGACAAATACCAGATATTGGTCTCCGACCGATTCTCACCTCTGACGGGGGTGGTTTCCGAAGTTGAAGTTCCCGAATACGGACAGGGGATTGGAAAGTCGCTGGTCTTCCTGTCTCGTATTGTAATGTCATGTTCGTTTAGACTTCAGAGAGTTCTACGCCTCATAGTCTCATAAGGTGTGCAATTTAGCACACTACGATATGTGACAGATCTCAAAATAAGAGAGGTACATTGTTTCTTCAAGGTACAAGAAACTTGACACCTACGATTACATACCGCCAAGAAACACAGTTTAACAATATTTAAAAATCTCCAAAAATTTCAAAAATTCGAAAAAAATTTAACATTTCTGAAAAATTTTTAAAAATAATAATTTTTACATTTCAACCTCTTTGTTCGCAGCAATCATCTGGTTTTATCATAATGTTCCGAAAAATTTTCTTTTTTG
>PNEQ01080757.1:0-43537 GCA_003012365.1 Medauroidea extradentata
TGCAAAGGATTTTCTGTAATAGAATGTGAAAAATGCAAAGTGGCATTGTGCCTGAACAGCAAAAATAATTGTTTTAGAAATTATCACTTGTAAATGTATTTTTTTCTGTTGTCTTGTATGCCTATTTGTTTTCATTTTGACTTTCTTTGAACATTGCAAAGGTGCTGAAAGTGTAAATATTGTGCAACAACAAGATGTGGCTTGCTTTTTTTTTAACAACCAAAACCTTGTAACTTTTTTTGACAGTTATTGAACATAACAGATGTGCTGAAAGTGAACAGTATTCTGCAAACAGCAAATAATAACTTATTTTTTACATTGTAATTGTATTGTTTTCAGCCAAAATCATGTAAACTTTTCCATTTTGTCAGTTATTGAATATCATAAATGTGCTGAAAGGGAAACATATTGTGTTAACGCATGAATATAGGCCTTAGGCCTACATTAGAGTTGTCAAAATAACCTCAATTCAATCACCAATACCTTTTTTCAGTATTGGGATTTCAATGTAAACATTATGTTAAAGTAGTAGCTAAATGCATGGTGTAGCCGATTGTCACAGTAATGTTTTTAAATATTTTTTATTAAAAAATGTCATAAATAATTTTTTAAACATTTTCTCTTTAATTGTTATTTACTTGTGAACCTAAAAATAATATCTTTTTTAATTTTCGTGTAATCATGCATTGTAGGGTTAAGTGGTGAAAAGATCTTGAACGTGTTTTAGATAAATCCTCTATATCTATCGAACCCGTCGAGATATACAATTAATTTTTGCTTCAGGATGATTACAGAAATTATCGCAAAACGGTTTTCGGATTTTTCGAAATTCGATTTCTCAATACTGTGCAGGGGTGATATGTGTTTTTTATGTGAATGATCGATTTTGATTCGACTGAACGGGCTAGCGATGTGATTTACACTTCAGTTGTATACTTATACAAATGTCTAAGATGTAAATTTAAAATATTTCGAAATTTGACACCCAAAAGGGTGAAAAAGCACAAAATTTGTTTTCCATCAACCCACGATATCTATCTAACCAGTAGCGATATTGAGGTGTTGTTCGCGTCAGAGTGTTGCTTACGTAAATATTTAAAAAAATATGTATGTAATTTCTTTTCTTTATAAGAAACGTGATTATTAAGAATAAAACTTAGTTGGCCAATAATCAAGGCAGACGATCCGAAAAGCAGGAACGAGCAGCGAGAAACAACTTACACAGGAGTTTCACTACAGTAATCTATCGAGACGTGGTGTTGTACAACCTCTATGAGCTCAGGACACAGATATCTTTTTTTTTTTTCAACAAATTTTATTTTCATGAATTGTTTCGACGTTACGTGACGCAGTTGTTTGTCACTCAGGTCTAAATTCCGGGAGGTTCTGGGCTCGAATTCCGTTAAAAGCTGCGTGCAAACGTTCAATTCTAATACACAAAAACTACAAGGCAGATCTAATTAGTGCAATTTACATGTAGTCTTTAAAAGGAGTAAATTGCAGTTCGCTTTCCACTTAGGTTCCTCTACAATATCAGCTGACATATCGTCACTATACTGCCAAAAGTGATTAAGTCATAAATGCTGTTTCGTTTAAAAACAGTATTAAATTGTAGATATTAACAAAAATGTGGTATGTTACTATACTGTGACACAACAGTACGAAACGACGAATAGACTTTAAACTTGGGCAATTGTTCGTGAACAACATATACATATTCCTAGCATTTTTATAATTTTATCTCATTTTGACTTTGTCACGTTTGGCAGTAAACCGACGCTATATCATCTCACTAATCTCAGGTTTGAGGCACCAAATACGTTTCCGCGAAACCTTTACCCTCTGAAACTTTGTAATGTCAATAACGTTAAAGTGAATATTTTGAAAACATATAATTGAGTGCACCGTCACCAATGGTTGTGCACAGGGTAAACAGATATTTCTCATTTGATTAACCTCTTACCTCAGGTGTCTGTAACTACCCCACAACGTCAAATAGGCAGGGCTGTAAATAAGGCCCAGGCGAAGTCGCTGTTAGTGGCAGGGACAAACTTAAGACTGCTTTTCGCGTGGACAGCTATAGCTAATTATCCTGCTGCAGAATTAGTTAAACTAGCCGCTTGGACATTCTAACACTTGATGACTGAAGGACCAATCTTGTGTACAAAGAGGTTTTTTAATTAAAGTATATATTATCAGATACGAATAATACTCGCGAGGAAAGCCGCGGGGGACTACTAGTTAAATATAAGCGATATGAAACTTTGTGGTTCTGTTTTATAAGTGTTGGTTAACAAAGCTTAGTGATGTTCTGAAACATGTGACCATAGGTTCGTCTATTACGGTGTGGGTAAAAGGATTAAGATATTTCAAGATACATAAATTCCTAATATTCAAACAGCCATGTGTTTAGCTGTTCTTTAGACAATACACTAAGAATTTAGGATACTTAGTTTAATTTAGAGTTCTAGATACCATAGTTATGGACACTGATGTAAGAAATTTTGGAAATCGTTTAATAATTTGCTCCTGGCCGCAAAGCAGCCAATGTTATGCTCAAAACGTTTCAGTCATGCCTGGTGTTATGCTAGAACGGTTTAGTTTATGTACAGGCATATAAAGCACGGTAAAAATTAATAAAATGACGCGGTTCTAACAAACGTCTACTAATTTATTCGCTGCAGACTCGTTGCGATCCAGCAGTTGCAGAGTTTCGAAACATCAACCGATAATATTCATAATTTGTCCAGAAGTAAAGAATATTTTAAAAATCACTAACTTCCTGACGTAAATGTCAATGTAATCCATTCGGTCATTTAATACAATCGCATGAACCCTTTCAGGACAATATTACGGGACTTTGGGAGAGTCAGCGGGGATTTATTAAATACATCATTTTCGTTTGGACAGCACGTATGGTTCTGTAACAAAGGTCTGAACTGGTTCAGAAATATTTCGGTAAAGTAATATAATTTGCAATCGTTCGGCACTGTAATATAATTTTGCAATCGCTTGGCACTCTATCAGAATTTTTCAATCGCTCCGCATTGTAATAGAAGTTTGCAATCGCTCGGCACTGTAACAAAATTTTGCAATCGCTTAGCACTGTAATAGAATTTTGCAATCGCTCGGCACTGTAACAGAATTTTGCAATTGCTTAGCACGGTAATAGAATTTTGCATAGAAGAAACATGGTAGAAGTAGCTTACAGAGTACTCACGACTTTCTCGTAATATTGTTCGTATGATTCATTATCCTAAATATCCAAGCTTGTTGGCGGTAACACAGGTAGTGCAACCACACACTCGGTGTCTATTATGCATACGTTCGCCTGATTTGAAATTTTACCGCTAATATCCACCATTATCACCAACACCGCCAACATTTTTGTCGCCACAAATACTGTCACCATCAACGCTATATTGATCACAACGCCGTCACTATTACCGTAACTGTTGGTAATGAGCAATGATTACACAATTTGCCTCCCACCACGGCGGTCCGGGGTCTAGTTAATGTGCAATGTTATATCTAGCGATGTTCAAATGTGGGAAACGTGGCCGATGTTGTTAGCCAGCGCTTTGTACAGGAGTGCTCCCGTTTCCTCTGCACTTGCATTTCACCGTTGTTCAATACTTACTCGCTTTTGAATTCCTGAAAGCAAAAATAAAATAATGTAACAAAGAAACAAATAATTTGTGACATTATCGGGAGAGAGATCTGGGGCCCATTTTTTACTACGGTGCAAGTCTTGTAAGTAACAATTATTGAAAATTAAGCACATTTAACCACAAGCTACACGTAACAGAAGTTTCACATAGATTTCCAAGACTTGCCACTGACAAGGGAAATATTTACTTTTTGGGGATAAGTGTAGTTGGAACCTTTGTAATTAACAAGCCTTGTGTTAATATACCCTTGTATGTAGCAAGTGATAACATAACCTTGAAATAACAGTTAACTCTCTGCCCGAAGGCTCTTTTGCGTATTTGCGATTCCTTTACTAATTAAAAATTAGAAGAAGATGAAAAAACAACTAAACATTATTTCGTGAATTGGAATTACTGGCATACTTGTAAAGCTGCCTACAACAATCCGAGACTTGTAAAAAAAGATTGTTTGACAACCGTTGTCAGCAACAAGTTTGGTCCTAAACTTGTTAGTAACAAGATGTACACTTGTTCGCAACAGGAAAAAGCACGTAAGCTTGCTAAATTTCGCTTGTAATTCCAAGTGTTGACTTGCTCCGTTGTGAAACACAATTTTGTAGGATTTATTGTAAGCGTGTAGGAATTTACTTGTAATGAACAAACTTGTAGCTTTGTGAAATGAGTCTCTGCTCCTCCACTTGCAACAGCAATTTTGAGATCGCTGAATGCAACGCAATCACAGCAGAGTGAAAATGTTTAAGTTGAAACTTCACGAAACGCCTCGGAATGGCGACATCAATAATCATTTCCACTGTATTCACTGACGATTTAAAAAATTAAGAAATGTATCTGTCTACATTTTTAATTATCATCTGTTGGTCATATCTAGCTTTTATTTTAACTTGAGTGTATTTGTTTGCATTTATAAGGATGAAAACTGTACTATTTAAAATGTATTTCAATTACGCAAGGTGTTTACTGAAATTTACAAAGTAAGACTGGGTAGAAAAATTAAAAATTGGAGTGTTTAAAAAAGTAGTTTATTATGTCCAAAACATAACCAGAGTTTAAAAAATTACATATCGGTAAACCCCTGTGAATCCCTTCTCTAAAATTGGCTAAGCTGTGGAAGCGGACGAAATACGCAACAAAAAACCACAGAAAAACTATAAAAAAAAGATAAATAAAGTGGAGTGAAACGGTAGCAAAGTTTTTATAATAAAGACGCACTAAACTAAAACCAGACAACCTTCGAAGAATGAATGTGAGATGTTGAAGCTTGAAAATTCCAATTTTATCGCTCTGTAAATATAAACTCATTACGTTTGTACTACTTCATACGGTATATTTTTTATTATTACTCGTCAGTTTGTCGAAGGGCATAAAACAATGAAACGATCCTGCTGTCTTCGGGGTATTTAATAAAGCAGTAAACTAACGCATAGAATGCATATACGTATTTTTGTTCCTACCAGCTTTAAGCAATAATTTAAACAAAACAGACTAACGCCATGTTGAACGTGTAAACCTGGTCCCGTGACCAAGTAAACATATTTAACTCTGAAAGTTTACTTTCAGTAAACGCCCATAATACATATAGGTGACCATTAGACTTTCTAGAAGAACTTAACCATCAAATTTTACCCGTTATTGGTTTAAGATATGGCACGTGCACTTTATTTTACGTCAAGTGGGAACGCATTCATATATAATGAAATATACTCACAAATGTACACAATGATACGAACTGGGAGAAGAAACAACGATAACATTTGTTCGGTACTTTTTCAGCATTTTCCTGGTATGATTAAAAAAATATCTACAGAACCGAAATCAGGATGGCCACAGCCGATATTCGAAACCAGGTCGTCACTAATGAATGTGAGGCGAACGTATTACCGTTGCACAACGTCGCTCGGTTCAGTCGTTTAACATAAGCTGATTAATAAAGATGGTGAGGGGTGGTTAAGCACGTCGTAGGGAGCGGTTCTGATACCTTTTCATAACTGTATTAAACAAAGCGAAAAATCCGTTCACAGTAGTCAATTTACCGAGCCAAAAGTCTACAAATACGCCATTCTCGAATTTTTTTTTCTGGATTACTAAACCGTGAAATTGAACTTGGGGCATTTTCCGCCCAGCCAGGCGCTGTAATATAGGCATCCTATCTTTACTGGGGCTTTGCATCTGACCAATTTAGAACGAGGTGTACTGACCAACAATGACGAGAACGTGTGTCGGTATACGGTTAGCATCGAGCATTAAGGTGCTACAGAGAAATAATTTTATTTGAAATTATTTTAACTTCATTGTTGAAATAATTAATGGTTTCCCTCAGATTTACAACTCGATAATGGTTTTGTTTCAAACAAACTACACACAGAAGCAATAAAAGTTTAAATTATATATTTTCCATGGTATACTAAAGATGAAATCCAGCTAACTGGTCATATGCTAAAATACTTAACGCACAAACTTTCCAAAACCAAACATTTCAACCAAGTATTTCAGTGTTATACACTCTCTTGCCCTCTTTAAAACAAGAATGTAATCAATTCACAAAAAAATGTGCAATATAAATAACGTACCTACTTAAAAATTCTACAGTTATCAAAGAAAATAATTTTCTTGGACTGAGCAACCCATTTTTTGTACGCTTATCAGCTAGCTGTAAATATTCTGCCTCTGAGCCGGCAAGTTAAGAACCAAGGTAATGTAATTAAACTTTCTAGATAGAATTTCTTTTCTGGCTCTCTAGTGAAGTAGGCGTTTCGTGGAAAGAATCCCATTCTCTCTATCCGTTCGCCATTTTTTTAACGACTATGTCTCATTTACCTTGCTACATTGTGCCGCCGAAGAATCTCAGCCCGTATGAATAGCTAAAATATCATATTACATCTTGATATTGACGATTCTTGGGAACGTGTGTTTAATATTAAATTCTTTTAAAATACCAATCTTCATTATCTTTAATCTCTCCTTGCAAATGAGGAATAATTACAACAATTATTTACACCCATTTTCATTTAATACAATTTACATAATAATTTGAAGATTACTACGTTACAATACTGTAGTTGCAGAACAAAGTTACAGACAAGTATTTTCACCAGATTTTTTTTTCCCCAAGACTATGAGTTTTATCCCTGCCGAATGTCATCCCCTTAGATTACAACTCTAGACAGAATTTGCACAACAGCTAAATTTTTAAGAATGTAAAGTTCTTAGTTGAAATCCAAGAAAAGTGAAATGTCTGTACATTTTAGATTTTAGTACATTTTAGTGTATACGATTAATGCCATTTCACGGCTTATGCGGTATTTAATAGTAAGTAAACTAATATTTTTACATTTACCTGGGAATTTAATATTCCGTAAGTTGTAGTTGTCTCTTAACGGAAACATTTTATTATTTACTAGGACTTAAATCACTTGAGTTAATGCTTTGGTGCTTAGGCCACGCGTTTCCCGCTACGAATATCCGGTTTCGATTCCTAATGGGACAGTTCACAGTTTTTGGATATACTAAACGTGACGGACGTTTACGTTGGCCGACGTGTTTTCTCTGTGTATTTCCGTTATCCCGCACTTGATTTCCTTCGCTACTCACATCATAATTACCTCTCAGTAATGCTTAAGACTAAAGATCTTGTTGTTTAGAACCAAACCAAACAAATGAAAGATTTGTGAACGGCAAAAATTTAAATTGTACTCGGCATACAATTGAAGCAACCGAAAATAATAATTATTCATGTTGAATCAGAAAACAGTTACTACATTTATGTTATTGAATATGAAAAAAAAAAAATATCTTAACGTGAAGTAAAATGTTCATTGTACTGCAACACTTTATATGAAAATAAATATTGGACGTGTTTTTTGTATAGAGAAACTGGACGATAAGAGTCCTACGCTAGGAAGCTTGCAGCCATGGAGCTTATACAAGGACTAAATGTTGACGAAAATAACGTTATTAGGATCACTTTTTAACGATTGCTCGTTCCAGGAAACAAAAGAAAAAATAATATACTAATATGAATTTCCCTTAGCACTAGTGCTAGCAAAATAAATCGCAAATTTCATTCATCCCATTATATATTTGTGTCAAAATTGTGTTTGATATAATGAATTAAAATTAAAATCTGGCATAAGTATCACAGTCAGATTCCAATTTACGGTATTACAGAAAACGTTTTCGTACCATGTACATATTTTGCCTAGATATACGGTACCTACTGTGAGATAGAGTACTTCGAGAATATTTGTGTTTTGAAGATAAATTTAAATAGCATTCTAACGGTTCTGTGCAAGAATACGTAATATAACTCACTTCGACAAAATATACTTTGAATATTTTACAAGTCTTTTCTGGTTACGGAGATATGCCTCTAACGTTTATTTTGTATTCAAAGAGAATTTATTTTATTTTTTTATTTTTTATTTTTTTACCAAGCGGCTTCCAGAGCTCTTGTTGGGAGTAATTAATGTTTCGGATTGTCCATGGGTACGCAATTTTGTAGAGAGAAAGAAGCTGAAACTGTTGAAGGAAACCATTAGTTGTTATTGGCCTATTGCTACTTAATAAGAGTTGGGAGAAGCAGATCACTGTGTTTGATATTAAGTTAAACCTATTACCGGCAGAAAATATTCTCTATTTTTCTTTGCATTTACTGAACTGCAAATATTTTCACAGCGATTAAAATTTAGTACGCCACTGACCTACTTTCTAGAAAAATATTTTTTTTAATATGTGCATTGTTTAGGCTTCTTTGTAAAAAAATTAGACAACACAAATTTTTCGACTATTACCTCGATATATTTACGTAGGCAAAGTATTGTACATGAAGAGGAAACTAACTTTTTTTGTTTGCCGTATCTCTGATAAGAAACATCATATGAATGTCGAATTCATAACGCGTTGGTTAAGTAAGTTGTACAACTAATGTACAGGTTTTCAAGTCAAGTTTTGTAAGTGGTTAGATTTAAAAGAAGACTCCGACAAAATTTAATTTGTTTTACACCAGCTACGACTAATAAAAATAAATATTTATGCACACAACTTCACCGAAAACGTTCTGCTGATGTTTTGACTTACCATAAGGATTTAACATCAGTAAAGGAAGATATTTTACAAGAAGAAAATTCCCCCTACGATATCTGATACGATAAGACCCTGGTTATTATTATTATTATTATTGATATCAGTGTATGTCATTTGTGCCGTATTGTATACGTCACAACTTATATAAATTAAATATTATAATGTTTTGTCTATATTTACATAAATTAAGGCTCATGTTCTTAATTTTTATTTATTTTATTGATATTATCTTGTTTACATTATACTTACAGTAATTTGGTGTCATTCAGTAATTTTATTTTATCCTGTATGTTTCAGTACATTTTATTTTTCATTACAGTCAATCTTTCCTTCACATGTTAGTTATGAGTAGAGCCGATTCAGGCTGCAGTAACGTGTTCTTTGTTAGCCGGACGTGCTCGGCTACGTTTTGTATTCCTTAGCCGAAGCTTTGTTTCTTTCTTTTCACTGTTTCATGCTGTAGTGTGGACATCTGCCTGCTGTGTCAGGGCGCGTGTAATC
Source organism: Medauroidea extradentata (assembly GCA_003012365.1). Taxonomy (NCBI): domain Eukaryota; kingdom Metazoa; phylum Arthropoda; class Insecta; order Phasmatodea; family Phasmatidae; genus Medauroidea; species Medauroidea extradentata. Next base: position 9,252 of record PNEQ01080757.1, read on the forward strand.
TGCATGTTTATCACGTGATTTCGTCCTTTCTGTGCAATTCTTTACACGTGAAAGCCCTGTGCCTCCTTGTCGGTAGACATTTCTGACTGTCCTGCCATCTAGTGGCGATCTTTTAAGGGGGCGGTTCATGCCAAATTTTCCATTATTTAAAAATTGTTGTATTTGCACGAGGTTTATTTTGTATACATAAATGATGTCTACGTTTTGCTTACTGGAATTTTTTGTAGCTTTCATAGTTTGTATAAAATGGCATTTCATAGTCAAAATTTGCAAATTTCTGTTTTATGAATTTAATCAAAACCAACAAACTCAACAACATGAAATAATTCACACTGAAACACAATGTCATGGGCTGCATCAACACGTGTATAAAAACACAGAAGCTAAAATTTTTGTATTTTTAAAAAAAATATTGAATTTGAAAAAAGTTTTGTAAACATCAGTAATTTTTTTAAAATACAAACATTTTAACATCTGTATTTTTATACGCGTGTTGCTATAGCCAATGCCATTGTTTTTCAGTGTGAATTATTTCATGTTGTTGAGTTTGTTGGTTTTGATTAAATTTATAAAACAGAAATGTGCAAATTTCGACTATGAAATGCCATTACAAACAAACTATGAAAGCTACAAAAAAAATTCCAGTAAGCAAAACATAGACATCACATATGTCTACAAAATAAACACTATCTCGTGCAAATACAACAATTTTTAAATAATGAAAAATTTGGCATGAACCACCCCCTTATGTTGTCTTCTGCTGCCTTGCACCCCCCTTCCTTCCCCCCTTCGCTGACTTCCTTGCCGTGTTCAAGCACTCTTTGTACGGCAGTGATAGAGTCATGTTGTGTCACTGTGGTGCGTGCTTGTGGGTGATGTTCTTCGGAACGTAGACAGCCGGTTATGGCGTTGTTATTCTTTTAAGTACCCACGTAGTATTTATAGTCGTAGAACTGTGGTTTGTTTTTTATATTTTGTGATGTGACCTCTTCCTCAATCCCTCAAGGTTAGTACTTGTCTGTTCATTTTCTTTCGTCTGCGACTATTTTGCCCTTTTAAATGTATTTACTTATATGTGCTCACTGTGTTACAGTGAGGGTCCCCGTCACGGACACTAAGTTGGTCCACGTCATAGACGCTACATTTTTCATCTTTTCACATTGCCGATGAGGCCGTTATAGTTTCAACTTCTGTGTCTTGCGCACCATGGCCGCTTCAGCTTCCACCACGGGTTTGCTCTGGTCTACACCTCCCTGCCTTTGGTTGGAAAGATGGCATGGTGTTGCCTTTGCCATTGGCTCCCGACGGCATTATTTTCACTTCAGGATTGACCCGGCCTTCGTCGATAGTCAGCTAAGTCTGTTCTTTTGTTTATTGGATTTTAATCTTAATTTTTTTGGCGTAAATACATTTTATTGACTTTTAAAAGATTGATGTCATTATCCTGAATTTTGTTTTTATAATAAATACAGTATTTGCTTTCATGTAAAATTTAAATTCTAATATTATTATTTTTTTATTAATGATTTAAAAATTTTATATTTTAACTTCCGTAGTAAATAATGTGCGGTCTACACCTTTTTTCAGTATTATCGTTTACACATAGTTATAATAATTAATTTCAACTATTCATATAGACTTACATACCTAACCTATTTCAATGTTATTTATATATTGTTTGTTTCCATATTTGAAAAGAAAAAAAAAATTAACTTGAATAAGAAATAAAAATAAAAGTAATTTCATTACTAAACAAACCACAAATCAACGTCTTATTATTTATAATTGTTCCTCTGGGCATTTTAACGATTTTGTAAGTATCTAGTAAGGTTAAGTTATATTTTCTAAACACCTAACACATTTTCTTTTATTTTTAATTCTTTTGTGCCGTGTGCTTGTGGCCTAGTCGTCTTCCTCAAATGTTTATTTTGTGTGTTTATCGCATTTATTTATATAGGTACGTTTGTTGTCCTGTTCTTTTGTTTCTTTTATGCGGGGCTGTTTTGAACAGGAATTGTTGGCGATTATAAACACTTGAGTGTGTTGCTTCCAATCCATTAATTTATTTTCTTACCGAAGCACACCGGCACACATTTCACCTTATGTTAACATAAGCACGCAATTTCAGTAGTAAACACAGTGTGCAAAGGTTGATCCAGAACAGAGTTTAATATTTGAAGAAATAAATTTCACAGTCGACATTCAAGGTATCATTTTTCAGACAAATTGATTAACACATGTTCGTCTTATTTTTTTATAAGTTACTACAACGCAAAAACAACACACTTTGTTCTGACTTACCATGCATAATTCATCCGAAGTCACGAATATGTGGTATATGAACGAACGCTAAAGACGATGATTAAAATACCCAGGCTTTTAAAGTAAGTACAGAACAAAGAATCCTACAATAAAGTAATTGAAAAGAATCCTAGAATAAAGTAATTGCCAACTGGCCAATTTTACAAGCAAATATCTTCTCGCAGCAACATAACCGCAGTTAAATGTACAAAATTTCAGCGTAAGAGATCATGCTTCAGAAATACGTCATACGAAAAAAATTTTGCCTAAGGATTTTATAAAAGGATTGTTTTATTTTCATTTTTTTTTTTTTTACTTTATGGTGACACACCTGCCTCAGTGTTGGTGTGGTTGCACCTGGCACATCCCGGCAGCTGTCGGCTTAAGAAGATAAAGACGTCTGTGGACGACTTTGATACATCAAAAACCGTATCGCCACAACGCGAAAATCACTAGACTGTTGTACTCGTTGGTGGTTTCAACGACCTGCCAGCTGGACTCCACAGTCCTGTATATTCTTTGTCTTCAGCTATGATGCGGCGAAGCTCGCAGAGGTGAGCCATGAGTGCAGCTGCCGTCTAGTCACCAGATGTGGTGATCTGCATGCACCGGCCCTTCAGTAGATGCTCTAATATGCGCAGCTGCGGCTGTGCAGGGGACAGCTACCCCCTGAGGCCTGAGCTGGGCCCAGAGAGAGCATTCTGCTATCAAACAGTGACCTGGTCAGTAAGACTGAGCAAGCTCTTGCGCGCTTTCAGATTGTCCCATAAGTCCGGTCTCGTAGGGTAAATAGAAATTGGTGAAATGTGGAATGTTTTAATAGGGTTGTCGTGTATTGGCGTAAGACAACAGCAGTGTGTTCACTTTTCACGTGTCATTAAAACAGAAAATGCTCAAATTGATGGTCGCAATGTACTTTGCACATGAGTATGCAATGGTTTAAATATCTTTGTACACGATGTAACATGGTCGGCGGGATGGAGTGGTATGTAGTAGTAATGTTGTTATTCATAATAACATTTTATTACACTACTCCACTATTAACACATTCCATATTTCACCAATTTCTATTTGCCCTATGAGACCGGACTTATGGGACAAACTCGTATAGCTGTGTGCTAGCAAATGATCGTAATATAGATTTCCCGACATGCCAATCACACTATTTTAATAGCTTTTCCCTTCTAGGAATCCCTAGGGCTGTGGTATTTCATCTTCAAGAAATGAAACATTTTTGATTAGTACATCTAATACTAATTTACGTTCAGCGCCTCCTTAACCACTGATGCCTTATTAAGTAACTATTTTATCATCATGCTGATCAAGACGGTATTCAAAGGTGCCCAATTTATACTTTACAGGCTGCAGTCGACTATGCTGAGCGTTTTAAGACGCCTCGTGTCGATCTGCAAAGCGTAAAATATTTTTTTTTATCCCAGTTCAGTAGAATTCCTTAGTTAAGTTCCGCACGAAAATTCATTTATTAGAATGTTGTTATATTTCGTCCAGGACTCACTGGAGAAAACCAGATTTCAGTGCACTTCTCAGTATTTCGTCAGCTTCATCTTGTCCATCAAGCACCACCAACTACTACTTAAAATCATAACACTTATTTTGTTGTGCCGTCAATGTTCCGAATGCCAATTAAACATGCCTCTTCCTCGTGTATCGTATAGGTTGCCTGTTAAACATGGTCATAACTGTACAGAGGTTAGGATAAGTTCACATAACCGTTCGGTTTCTCCTCTGTGCGAGAATCATTGGTAAACCTTGCACCTGCTATGTGCTATAAATAGTTCATACTTGTACCACAAACCGAGTGAGGTGGAGTGACGGCAACACGTTCGGCTCGAATTCGGGAGGATCCAGGTTCGATCTACAGCTCCGGTCATCCTGATGGTTTTTCATGGTTTCCAGAAATCTTCTCCCAAGCAAATGTTGGGACTCCTCTTCCAGCTCCTGTCACTGTACCAGGTTGCGTGTCACCGTCTTATATGACCTCGCTGTCGATTAGACGTAACGCCCACTTATCTTACGTATGTCACAAATAGCCAATAACGTAGCTCATTGTTTGCGACTGGACTACCTTAGGACTTAATCTGATCAACAAAAATTATTGTGTTGTGCACATGTCAAGCTATAAGTTAAAGCCACAAATTAATATAAAATAAAGAAAAATAGGAAATTACCCGAGGATATGACGTCACGCCCAAGATTTGAACATCTATCCTGAACTGAGCGCACGTTGGTACCTACAAAGACCTTATGGATGACAAAGTCCTACAATGAAGACGTAATAAAACGCGAAGGGCGGGAGAAACACGATTGCCCTGAAAAAAAAATATCTGGCCAACAACAGTGTCCGTGCAGAGTCCCGCAAAAGAAAAAAATCGTGGCTTACCCCGTCGGGAATAGTCAATTGACCATGAAACAGCGCTATTAATAGAAGGATAAATGCGCCGATATATAAATCCGAAAGCCCTTAATCTTACAAGAAAAGTCAAGGTGATGACCGAATCTGTTCACATGCAGACTATTTATAATATTTAATGATTTCATTTGTTGGTGTTTTATTTATTAATTTACGAAAGCCGTCTCCCATGAACAGAACTATTCATAGCCGGAAAAAGGCTAGTAGCAATTTGTGGCGGATCTATACGTAGTCAAAGATACAAAACAACGTAATTGCTCAACACACACGTAGCAAACAATGCAATATATATGATTGCACTAAAACAATATCCAGAGATGGTGATAATAATATTCTGGCGTTAGAAAAATTGCAATACGAATATTCCTACTACACAGGGGTAGCCAAATGATATTTCAATGTAACTTAGATTGACAATGTTTTAGACAATATAAATAAATGATGCTGATATTTTAAAAAAAAACCACATAAGTTATTTTTTATTACATTCTTCTCATAACATTTATTTCACTTTGGTTTTAAATTATGTTTATTTGAATGTGACGCAATTGTCTTTGATAGATTACTGTATTTTTTAACGTTACGTATCGGAAGAATTTGTATCCATCCTTTACAGAGTTAATGTTTTCCTGAATGTTTATAGCTATGATGATGCATCACATCCCTGTATTTAATGGTTCAATTACATACAGAATTCATTCGTGACATAGAGACTGCCGCTGAAAATCACACAGTTACACGTACTTACTGTAATTACAAACTATGAAATATATTTTGTTTTAGCGCTACAACGTTGTTATAAGTGACTGTGTTTAACTGACGTAGCTTGAAATTCAGATATGTGCGTACATTTTCAAACTTTTATGACTGTTGTAATATAAAGGATTCATTCTCTATGCATTACAGTGTTTAAACTTTAAAACGTAATAACTAGTTGAAATGAATGCTTTGCTTATTATATGTTTCGTGGAATTCAGTCTGGATTTCCACATCATGAATTTGTACTTACATAATTCTATCAGAAGTAACCCAATTTTATATGTATAATCACAGATATTAGTATTAAACAGTATTAAACAATTTTAGTTGTATAATTGACTGTGAAAAGTATTCTACTAAGATTATTCTAGGTGTTAGTTTTGGAATCCAAGTGCTGTGTAAAAAATGTTATGTACGGAAAAAAAAAAAGAGACGTTCGTTAGGAATGATTAAGAAAGATTGTGGAGAATTGAGAGATAATTTTGACTAAATTCTGGGAATTCCGGATTGTGCTGTCCTATTACTAATCCTACTGAAGGAAGGATGTCCAGAAATCAATTCTAAGGGAGCATAAGACAGCTACCGAATACATTTCTGCTGAGAAGATTATTTTGTTCCGGAAATGTAAAGTTATTTTTTATTCCCAGAACACAGAGTAGATTTGTTCTTCTAGTTAGAATAAGTCTTTAACTAGAAACCATAACTTTCTGTAAACTTATAAATTTAGAAATAATTTTTATTAATTAAATGATATCAGTAAAATATCTGATTTTACGCCTTATTGAAGATTATCCAGTAATAACTTGTATGCGCAATCAACACACAAAGATGCTATAATTGCTAACAGTTCAGAGAACTACTAAGCAGAATTTATTACATAAGGAGCCAAGACTACATATTTATTAAAATTGACTCTACGCAGAGAGCTTAATAGCTTACTGCTTGGTACTTTGCGTAATATTTCACTAGTTTTGTAATTATTTGTTCTTTACATTTTCAAAATGCCCCAGTGTTTATTTTCAGTCAGCGATATTTTATAATTCGGTATCCGTCGAAACTCCACCCTGTAAATTAGATGAAACATGGGAATTTGTGTAGTGTTTTAAGTGATGTTGCTTATTATTATTCCTCCAATAAAATAAGTCATATTTGGATTGTGATATTTAGAGACAGGAAAAATTCGCTGGTTCACTGACCTGCAAACTAGCTTCCAAGTATATTTGTGAAATCGTGCAGATAGCAGTTGTTTATTAGCTGCTCGCTGACAGTGTGAAATGTGCCTGTATTCAGGTACAGTTTTATAATTGGTTCAGCTTCTTCCTCGAAGTGTCGAGTACGTCTAAGGCCAATTATGAACGTGATAAAGGCCTATAGTTGCTGAAATTCTAGCTTGCGCTTAAAAGAAAACGCGAATTTTTCAGGTCTCTTGTGATATTTCATTTGTTTAAGCAAGTGGTATGGTAACATCATATTATAATCCATGATGGTCACACCCAAGGTCTCATGTTTTGATAGTTAACAACCAGGCAGTAAAATTTTAATAATAATACAAGCCTTACAGCAGTTCCATAATTTTCTTTGAAGTTGGTATCAAGAATTAAAAACATCACACTATCACTGTACTAAACCTTCTTGTTTTAAATGTTTGCCAAAGAACCATCATCTTCAACATTTGCGTATTTTTATTACTCACTGTTTTTAACTAAGAGCTAGAAGTTTGTAATACATCGAGAAGTATTTGTTGACTTTTAAGTATAAACTTCCTATCTAAAAATTGTTTTACGTTTGTTATCTAATGTTGCTGACTAATATAAATTATATTTATGATTTTGTGTGTTTGTATATATATATATATATATATATATATATATATATATATATATGTGTGTGTGTGTGTATATATATATATACTGTATATATATATATATATATATATATATATATATACTTTAACGCTTTAAAATACATTAAATAACTTACGTAACAATTTACAGCAATTGCAATTTTTTTTCACTAGTTTCTTCCGTCATATTTCCGTTAGAATAAGAAAAATTTTAGTTAGAAATGTAAGAGTTTATTAGTTATAAAACAAATGTAACAAATACAACTGCTTTTAGTCATGTGATCGTATGACAGTAATGTGTTTCTATAGATTCTGTAACAAAGAGAATATAGCTGGGTTTTTTTAAACAACTCAATAGTAACTTAGCGGTAAACTGTTGTAATTGTGAACGTAAATATGCTCATGTTGTTTAATTAATGTCAATATAATATTATACGTAATAACAGTATTTCTTTATTAGAACTAACAATGCGATAACTAAATCTTAATATCTTGATGAAATTTGATTATACCTAGTAATATTTATGTTTGCTATAAGAAAAGTCCTGAAATATTTACTGCTTTTATTCGTAGTTACACAGATAATAATTATAAAAATACAGTTATGTATGCATTAAAAGTTTGTTGAGCATTATATTAAGTTCCATATAAATGTAGTGAATTAAAAAATCTTACCGAAATAAGCTTTTTAAAAAAATGTCTTTAGGTAGGAAATGAAAATAGGCTCAAATAGGGCGGTGGTGTAGTTAACCTAAGAAAATCCCGTTCAGAAATCTCCAGTTAATTGGCAAGTTTCGCTTCTGAAGCTGTAGAAAGACGTTTATACGCCTTACTTTTTTTCTCTACCCTGATGTAGACAAGTGGAAGGAAGCTAGAAAAATGAGGAGAACAAACTGTCTGCGTAAGACATCCATCCCCGCAAAGCAGCTGCGCACTTTCCCGCCTTTTTCTATCGCAACCAGACTCAACATACAAGAGGTTAAAACTTGCCCAGTTTAACACGAGTGTGCAATCGTAATACATATTGTGTTGCTCGTTGAAACGAAAGCATTTATTTACTGAATGTAAATGTAGTAGTAAAATGTCGTGTTCTTTGTTGCTGGGTGTTAAAATAAATTTATTGTTAAACTGTCCGCGGTTTGCTGAAGAAGTAGTATGTTTGTTACGTGATGGCTGTGATTTTCAATGTGATGTATCTGTTTAGCTATTGGATCGTTCTCTACCGAGTCGTGAAAGAAACAATGGTTCATTTTCAAGCGTTGATGCAAAATCTTGTCAAACAATACTAAAATGGTGTTTTAATAACGACAAATCTCGTATAAATTCAAGTAGTAGAGAGTGACTTACCATAGTTAGCGCAAGAAATTACCGGCTTTCAACATATACTGTCCACTAATAATAAGATGTTTTCTTGAAGAATGATGCAGTTAATAATAAAAGTACCCATACCTAGATAAACAATATGTTTATCTTGAACTCTACAAGATAAATATGAGAGGATGATACTTACTGAATGAAAAATAAGAGTACAGTAATAGGAAGAAAAATTCCGCGGGGACAGTTCGCCTGGAAGTTGCGTGATGCAACACGCGGTACACGTAACTTGAACCCGCGTTACAGGGTCAAAACCGTACACTGAACGCATTCTTGATTCCGGATGCATACGCTAATATTTTTGCGATCGAAGACCTGGAGACGATCAGTCACGAAAAGCCTGGTGTATAATGGCACGAAAACGATAACGGATGGCAGACGTGCGAACGTAAGACCCTCCGATATAATTCTACAATAGCACGGTCGTGGAAGCGGAAACGACATCGGCCACGGAATAAAGATGGGCAACTCCCAACTCTTACGGTTTCGTCAAGCCGTGTAGCCGATAGGAATCGTGTTTTTGTTAACTACGTTCATCATTTGCTTTGCAGACTTATGGTGATACCGTTGACTGTTGTAAGCAACCGCCATTATCATAACCTCATAATGAGCACAACAAACAATAAACTTCGAAAAATTTACGTTTTTAAAGTTAATAATAATATGGTTTACTGCTGTTGTTAACTTTAAAGTCATTTCTCGTTTGTTTTCATGGCCTTGGTAGGTATCCATAGAACTTGAAACAGAAGAAACTACAATTTGTCACGTTTCCATGTGCATTCTATAAGTACAAACAAACGAGCATTAATGCGTATTATCGTACGTTCCGTCATTCTCGTCAGTGATCGTACGCTTCCACATCTTCACGGATAACAGCTTTTTTTTTTTTTTTTTTTTTTTTTTTTTTTTTTTTTTTTTTTTTTTTTTTTTTTTTTTTTTTTTTTTTTTTTTTTTTTTTTTTTTTTTTTTTTTTTTTTTTTTTTTTTTTTTTTTTTTTTTTACTGTAGGGTGATTCTGAAACACGGTAGCATTCGCTCGCAACTGTGTATGTCCAAAACTTAACGACCCAGTTCAGTTACAATTTTTCTTCTTGTAAGGTCGTTATACAAACGTCTGAATTTCATAAACCTAATTTTGAAGCGCATCAGACTTATCGTTCGTCGTTTTCGTACTTGACTCGGGGAAAAAACTCACATGTTCAAATACCGCGCAATTTTTTTCAAGTTTCACTCTCTTATTCTAGTTTAAAAGCTTCAAATGTATGTACCAAACTGGCACAATAGTCTAAGGTTTCTAAAATAATTGTTGGTTTAGGAACATTTTTAAACGGGCATTCTGTACAACAGTATGTTTATTAGAGACATGCGACAAAATGCACTGCAGTACGGAGGTATACAAAAACGTTACCAGACCAAAGCATCGATACAATAATATATACTGAACCAAGCCTTAACTGCAGCTAATAACAACTAAGTTTTCCGATATACCAAAAGTAAGTTATGTAGTTTGTTCCCACCTACCTGTGGTGGCCAATAAAAGATGTAGGGAAATCACGTATTCATTTATTGTCTAACGTAAAGTTTTGGAAGAAGAAACGTGTAAGCGACATGAAGGTAAAAACCTTCCAATAGTTCAACAGCCCAAAACCCGACAGATAAAAACATCGGCGGACGAAAACATCAACAGATCAAAACACCAGAAGGCGTAGCATTCATCACTTATTTTTGCCGACATTTGAAACACTCGCCATTATTGGCATTGAATGTTCAGGATGTGTATTGTTTCGTGACTCTTGACAGTCATAAAGAGGGCAATTAACTTCACTGACAAACGTGTCGACTGCAAGGGCATCCAACCTACACTATCTTAACCTCACATAACCTAACTTTGTGAACTTCAAGTTTAGCAGTCTTATATTTTATATGCAAATGCAAGCAGTCGTTAAAATTCAATGTTTTGGTCTACCGAAGGTTTGGACTTTCAGCTCACTGGACTATCGAAATTTCGGATTGTCGACTGATGTTACAGCCAAAAATTTCGAATATATAAGGATCACTTTATAGCCACTTGTTGTCCCAAGACAAATATAGCAGCCACATGAGCAGTAAGTAACACGATTGTCTGGCTGTGTTTCGAACCACTTACTATTTATAAGTAGAGTTTGTTGGAGGGTCGAGTGTAAGGCTTGTAGGGAATAGTCAAAAGAGCAGTCGATGTTTTTGAACCCTCCTTCGTTCCCTCACATCAAAGTCTTTGTGTATACATGTCATGAACATGATCAGCTGACGTCTTTCCAAATTCCTATTTTCAAAGTTTTTTGTTGAACAGTCTCTATGGTTTTTCACGTCTGTGAACTATTTTGCGAACTGAACGAGGTGGCACAGTGATTATTCATTTGACTGGTATTCAGTAAGTTAGGTGTTCAAATCCTACTTTGATTTTGGTTTTGTGTGGTTTTGTGTAATAAATCCAGGCAAATGCTGCGGTAGCTGCTCATCACTGGACACTGACTATTACTTTAGCGTTTTTTGTGAGTTTGTGCCACTGAATTCTACACATTAAGCTAGGCCACTTTAGAAACGCCAAACCTTACCTTCATCTACAATGAATCTTAACCTCCAACGCATCTCAAGTTAATGTTGTTTATTTCTTGACGTTGTCCTCAGAAATTTTAAACTTGTCCAGTCGAAATGCGAGTAGAAATCAACAAACCTACTCATTTATCTCAATATTTTGTTAATACTTTTTAAGTTCTCAGTAATAACATAACCTGTCTCTGTGGTTAGCTCTGGTTGCTAAAATTAAAGAATTGTAACGATAAAGAACTTACGTTTATCACAACGTTAGCACATCGTTGTATGTTTAAAAAAATTATCGTTAATCAAATCATAACTAAACGAAATAAGTCCGCCAAGTCTTAAAACGAATATATAATCCAAAATGGTAAACTTTCTTACTAAAAAATTAAATAGTTCGTTGTTGCTAATAAATATGTCAAATTTGTGTTATTAACATCTAAAAGCTTTCTTCCTATTTATATGCACATTCCTTTCCTAAAAAAATATGCCCATTTCTGGATTTTAAATATTATTATTCACCAAGTCGAATAGTCTATCATTTGAACTTTATTTGATTTAATACTAATGTAGATAACCACTAACCATAATTGAACGACAATTTGGAACCGCCATGCACTGCATTCAATGAACAAGCAATTTTATTAGTAATTTAAGGTTATTTTCAGTTGATGTGTAGTTCATTCCAGGTTTTCAGTTTCATCATTATAAGACTGTTAATTTACGCAAAAACTGAAACAGAACTGACTAATTTACATGAAATAGTTATTTTAAAAATCTTCCTAGCTCTTGTATTTCTAATTAAAATATTTAAACTTAGCATAATCATACCAAAAATAGACGATGGTATGGTATAAGAATGTTATTGTGATGTTTGGCCGAATAACAAAGGATATTTTTTGCGTTTAATTTTGCAAGTAATAATAAAAATTCAATGCATTTTTATATAAACACCTGAAATCACGAAGCAAGTTACCCGGAATGACCGATGGACATATGAAGATTTTAACTGTGCTGAAATTATTCTAGTAATAAAAAAACTGTTGTTTTCATTTTGCTAGTGCAATAGCTTTGAGAACTCTAAATAGCGTAAACATTTCTTGTAGCGAATTCCTCACGTAGTCATGACACAATGAAAGTTAAAAGTGGACGTGAATGATTTAACATCATCAGAATTGACAATGAAGCACGCATTTCTGGTACGACGTGTAATTCTTTTTTTCCTGCCCACGTCAAATAAAAATCCGATAATGAGGTCGTGGTGAATGAGCAACCGTGCCCGATTCAGCGTTGTTTCACAGCAACAGGCACGACCGACCAAAAAAGAACACGTAGCAAAAAATCTGTGCTGGTGGAATTGTGTGGAGGCGAGAGAAATGTTCTCGCGCAAAATTTCCCTCATTTACATCACACAAGCTGATCGCAAGCTACCAACCATAGTTAACTAACTGCTTGTTCACGAACGAGCCAAGCGTGGATTGGTAGTTTCGCATCACTACACTGCACAAATATTACTGTTAAATGAGTAGAGCAGAAGGTTTTATTTCTAGCACATTCTTAAAGACAGATCTCATATTACACATCACCGAATAGAAGAAAGTTCTAAACTTCAATAACTTACCTACAAATTCTATTCTGAACTTAAAAGGGAGCTGTTTTTTTTGTTTACAACAAAATGGCGGTGCCGTATGAGAAGTTGTTTTCTGCGTTTCTATCTCTGAAGTTTAGCTCATTGTTAAATGTCAACGTCCTGCATCTGCGTAAGAATAGTACTAGAAGTTTTTGCAAGTCGGATGAAAATTCCGACCGTATCAAATCTGAGCTCAAATTTATCCTTCATAAATCCTCAAAAATGCAAGTAATGAACTAGGAATTCCTCACAAAACGATATAATAATAAAATGGTTTTAAAGTAGGAGATGTCAAAATATTTTCGCAACTATTCAGCCTTAACAATACGCAGAGTGTACAGGAATTTATGAAAAGTGATCGAATTTCAGATTGCTGTTCTAGAGGACATGTAATACTATAATCAAACCCCGTTTTCCCAGTTAAACTCGCTTGTAAAGTAAACTGCAACAACATAAGTTTTCAAATGAGTGAAAATTTTGCGTCGGCGTAAAAGTAGAAAAGGCTTCCTAAAGTGAACGCTTTTGTGAATTTTTTGTATGCAAATTTCATGGACTTCTATTCGGAGAACCTGCCGTGTACGGAATATGACGACACTAAAACCAACTGACATACAAAACTGGAAAAAAAAAAAAAATGCACAGTTAATAACAATGTTGCAGTCTACAATCTGTAGCTACAAGTTGCAATGTACAAAAACGAAAAATATAATATTTTTTTGTTTAAAATAGATAATTTTCCAAATTTTCGTTTAAAAATTCAGGATAAATTTTTTAATGCAGAAATATTGAGAATGTGCAGTAGGTAATCAAACGCTAAAATCACAATGTGGAGACCTGCACGTTTGAAAGCCCGTACGGAAAAACAACAAATCACGATAGATAATGATATCAGACAACTGTGACAATCACGACATCATACGTCTGCGACATTCAGATAGAATCCCATGTTGAGTAAGTTAAAACATAAAATCACGAAAAGTTGCAGATACGAACGTTTGGCAATTGTACGAGCCGGTTAAAAAATCTTTCGCGATCATTTCTGGTTCCCATTTGATTTCTTTCTCCCACATTTTGTTAATTTTACATACATTCAAAATAAAAGTTAGTTAACATCTACTGATTACGGCGAGAAGGTGAAAATGTTGGAAATTGTGTGCACTATTTAGCCTAATTTTTTTTAATATACTAGTTTATAATTTTGGCTAGTTATTGACATTAATAAAATTAAATTATGTCGATAGTTTGGCAAAATTATAGGAAATTATGTTTTAAAAATTAGGTTACGTAGTTCAAACAATTTCTAACATTTCTGTATAATGGTTTTGCGATACTTGCTCCCTTTCATGATTTAAAAAATGAATCTTTCAAATAAATTGTAACTCATGGCCTTAAAGTTCCTATCTACCTGCGCTTGAAACTCATTGCAGCGAGTTACATGTAATCATATTTGGAAGAAACATCTCAACGCGCATTACGTTGTTACATCTATGAAAAGAAAAGACATTTCAAACAATGTTTCTTTCAGTTTAAAAATTAGGATCGCTTATTGGAAACACGATTTTCAAGACTCTCAAAATGGCAAAAAAAAAAAAAAAAAAAAAAATCTGCTTTTTTTAACTTCCGTATCTAGGAAATTCCAACCGGATTCGAAAAACACAGTAACAGAAATAATCGCTGGAATTTTAACCATAAGTATCGCAGATAAAATAATGCTGTCACCGCTTAAGGGGGATTGATCCCTGTCAGATCGGTTTTACGGTTTTTCTTATAAATAAGAGAATAGACTCATTGTTTTACTTTTTTCAAGCTGACAAGGCATAGTTTATTGTTTCATTCACTTTTTGGAATCCTTATGGCATTGTTTCTGTTAATGTTGCGGCCTCTGTAGTCGCTCCCGTAAACAAAGCAATTTTTCCTTTTCAGCTGTTTCCCGTTGGTAAATAATGAATATATTATGGTTCCAGCAATTACAGAAAATCCAATAAGTTTGTATCTATGCCTTGTCGTGACAAAAATTTTGATACCTCGACTCGAACAGAAGTTATCGAGAAGAAACAGATAAATCCAAGGTGGTAGGGATCAATACCCGTTAAAGTCCCATAGGGAAACGAATAATAGTAAAGCTCTTCGCGCCAGTTGTTGGGCTTGCGTATAGAGGCGATAATGCATTATACACGCCGACCGACGTCACTCTTAACGCTCCATCGGGTTTGTGCCTCACATACACCAACACAGCCTACCTAGATAAGAGCCTTAAGTACGTATGTGGAATGCATCCTACCTGGAGGGCATCCGGCCAGTTGCAGGTGGTGTTGGCACCAGTTGGGAGGCAAGGCGGCTTGGCGGGAGGCTGCCTGCTGTACTGGGCCATGTGCACAGAGATGCTGGTGCCGTGAGGACACCGCAGGCTCACCAGCTGGTCGTAGCAGCCTGTCTGCTGGAAAGTGCGCAGTGTGTCCGACAACAAGGCTGCCCCGGCAAACATGAAACACACAACAAACACGGGCCTGCCCGTCATTTCCTCCGTCTAGTCTCATGTGTCGGCAAACACTCACTATTCCATATATAGGACGTAAATAATTCATACACATCACAAACTGCGTCTCTTTCTGGCTAGATCAGGATTATACACATACATAATATTTTTCACAACACTAAAAATATAAAATAACATTTCTATTGTTTTTATAATTTTATTTTTAAAACGTAGTAAACAGTATAAACAAAAGTATCTTACGAAAATACTAGTAAAATTATAACACAAATTAATTATGGGGCGCATGCAATATATAATAGAACGGAGCGAAAAGATTACCGGCTGTTGAGAACATGCACACAATTCAGATCACTTGCGGTGCAATAAAGTTGTTAGTGGCTAATGTGTACTATGTATGCATCAATGTTATCTATTGCATACGCCCTTCTTTTTTCTCGTTGTAAAACACATGTATTTTCATATGAGAAATGTGGAACCTATATTGGATAAAAAGTATTTTTTTCTTCTGAATTTTAGTACTGTGTGTAATATATATTTTTACTGTGTGATTTCAAAACGTGGCACATCAAAAATTAAAAAGTGTGCAATATGATGTTTTTGCAAATATTTTCTCCTATATTCTATTGCTATCCAGTTATGATATAATTATGTTTAAAGTTTCAAGCCTCTAGCTCATCGGGAAGTAAGTTTAAAATCGACTGAAAAATATGTACTAAACAAACTGACAGACAAAACTACATTGTAATTCAGTTGTAAGAAATGGTAAAATTTCAAGTCTCTAGTTCACTTTTACCCTAAATCAGTATTACCAAACAAAAAAATACCACTAGACAAAAATAGAGTTAATAAAGACTTTATTAAAATCAATTGTCAAACATGAAAGTTCAAAGCGCTCTACTGCTCTTACAATATTCATAAAATGATCCAGATCCTACCTATTGTAAAAAATAATTCATATTATTTAATAAATGAAATGTCAGCTGATAAATTGTCAAAATTAGCTCCATCCACAGCAAAGCAAGCTGGAATGCCAGTACTTTATCTCTCGAAAAATGGGTTTATTAGATGGAAATGTCGCATTGATCATACTCGTATGCATACCAATCCTATGATGGCTGTTAATACGCTGAATTTTAATTTTAAATTCAAATTGGATTCAAAATAGGACCCTGAATATTTATCCTAAATTTTACACGACATATATTTTAGTTTTCAATGACTTGCAAGATTTCATTTCACTGTGAAGCTGCAATAGAATGACAATAATTAAATTTCAAACTTACTATGAAATTGTAGATTGGTAATGTTGTCTGGATCAACTAGGACGTAACCCCGCGTGCGAAAAAACTACTGGTTGATATCATAAACTATAGACATTAATTTTCTCTGGATTCGAGGAAAATATTAACAGAAATGTAAGGATAAAAAATTATTCTCAAAGAGAATATATCTAACTGCTGATAATATTTTCTTATCAAGCTACTAGATAGGATTATATTTGTACAAAATCGTATGGTATAGAATGCACTAAGAATTGTTTATATCTACCAAAAAACGGTAAATGTTGAAACCTAAATAAAAAAAGTACAACTAGAAGTTAAGTAGAAAAATTACTAAGATTAAGTAATAGATCTACGCCTGCCAAAAGCAGAAAACAGATGTTTGGCTATTCAAATGAGCATGAGGAACAGGAAATAAATTTATGGGCGTAATTTATACGCAGCCGAAATAAATCGTTAAGGATTAAATCACTTAGGTAGTAAAAAGAAAATCTAAACAATTCAGTTTTACAACCAAACAGTAGTCCGCTTTCTTAACAAATACAAACATGTGATTTCGGAATTACCTAAACGCAAAGTAACCAGATTCTACAGAAACGAAGCAGAAATTTCTAAAATAAAACGAATTTTTTTCCCGGAAAAAGATTCCTTGTTAATAAAATCCTGCAATAAAATTGTAACACGTCTCAATTTTTGTGATATATTGTAAATAATTTGCTGTACTACTGTGATATTTACTTAGCGTTATTGTAGTTGCAAAACTAGAGATTTTGTGATTATTGTATACTTCAGTGTTTTATAGTTGTGAATAAAAATTATTCAAGTTTTTTTTTTGCTTCCATTTTTTTTCAAGCGAATTCGTAGATGTAAGCCTAACCGAAATTAGGTAGAGGGTAATTTTATTAGAAGTGTAGTCCACAATGTTGTTTTTTGAATCTGTTTCCCAGAAAAGCGTTATTAACATTTACATATATGTTAAGTTTAGCTGAACGTATGAGTGCACATAGAAATACTAAAATACTCTATCCTGATGATTCTGCTTTGTTATAAAATTACGCTACAAAATACGCAGAGAGTTCTTAAATTTAAATTCAGACGTGGCACATACACAATGCTTCTCTTCCTTCAGATGGCAAATGCTTTTCGAAATTCCATCGTAGGCATACTAAATGTGAATTTCAAATACACAGAGAATACGGAGAAGATGCCGTGTAGTTTCCTTCTCTACACAAGCCGGATTTAATTACTGAAGAGTCTCTTGAGCCTACTTTCTCAATGTTAATCTGCGCCGGCAGATAAGCGTCCTCATTCCCGAATTTAGGTTCAGCTCTCTTGCGCCTCAAAGCAACCGTAATTTGAGGCTAACGCCTAGCGCGTATATTCTCGAAGACCGCCGACGCGATCTCTCTCGGAGGGTCCTGGTAATTACTGAAATCTCCCGTGGCGTTCTTCGTCGTACGCACGAGAGTAGACTTAATTGAATCTTCCTTGTGTCCTGTTTCCGCTCCGACGGATAACGTAATTCGAGTCTCGGTGCATGCCGTCGCGCCAAAAATGTCTGCTGCAATCGAAATTCGGACCACGTAATCGTCATTTGTCACCTCCCGCATGTTCCTGCGTTCAATTATGCACGTAGGAAAAATCAGGAATCAAAAATAGCCGAAGTTATTTTTACAGAATAAGTACAGAAAGAGACAGGAAAATAATGAAATGTAGCATTTTAATCTAGCTTGAAACAAATACTGCTAATTAGAGTAATTAGCATATATTAATAATTTATTACGTTAATGCAGCTGAGTTCAGGCGTGAAACGAAATATTACGTGTATATAGAACATATGTAAGCGTAAACGTATGCATATAAATTTACCGTCGAACATTGTTTAAAGTATAATATTTTGCCATTTCTCCGTACTCCAATTTCCACCACTTCTGAATAACCTACGACATTAATTAAATCGCTCTGGCTGCGCTGCTTAGTTATAAAAACACGCAATAAAAGTGCAACGAAAAACGTGCATCTGCATCACAGGCAGTGATTATTACTTTTATTGAAATTAATTGTAATGTTGCTAACAATTCTAATAGTTATAAAACTTTTTACTGTAATGACATGTTTTTATCTTAAATAATTTTTGTGCATTTACATGTCAAATTCCAAATTTGCATGAAATTATTTTATTCGTTAACGGAAAACGAAATGACGTACTGAAATCAAATAACCCACACTAAGAACAGGCTCACGAGCTATATCAAGGTATGTAAAAAAATCATATAAATCAATTTCTTGCATTTTAAAAAGTTATTGAATTTTAAATTAAAAATTGCCAATTTTCTTAATTATTTTAAATTACCCCAAAAACAGTACTATTTTTAATAATATCCACACTTAACCCGTAATACTGTTCTTCCGTGAGAATTAATACGTTTATTTAAGTAGGTTGGTTTTCCTTTTTAATGTATTAAAACGTTTTATAGAAATTTGGACTTTGACTTGCCATTATACTAAAACTGTGAAAGCTACGAAATTTTCATTGTAGTAAAAATATTGTCATTATGTATATCTGCAAAACCAAGTATTGCTCGTACAAATATGAAAATTATTTTAAAACTTTAACATTAAAGCAGTTTTCACAATGCAGCGGTGCGATACGCCCAAGGCTTGCCGCCAAAGACGAGTTCCTTCCATGTGTTCCTAACAGAGCGATGAAATATCGCCGGCGACTGGCGACACGAATTTGCGCTGTCATCTTTTAACAAGAGAAATAACTCAGTAACTTTAAAAGTTTTGTGAAGAAACGTAAACGGAAAATAATGAAGTTATAATCTGTTTATGCTCGTATCAATTTAAATAAATAATTATCAAACAGACAAATGAGGTTAAATTGTCTACCGGAAAATAAAAGTAAGACAATTATAGTTACAGTTCCAACGAATTTACGCAATAGAATTACATTAATTTACACAAATACCGGTATTTTAATATAATTTTAATAGCATAAACTTTGTTGTAACCTGAAAATAGTTGCATAGTGTTAATAAAGTGAACAATTTTTTTTTGTATCCGTCTTCAGCGATGAATGTCAAATCCAATGTGTGTCGATCGAGCAATGTTATCGACGCCCGTCGCTAGCGTCAAGGCCCTGATTGGCTGACACGTCGCTCTATTTTTTAAACCGCTTAATGGTGAACCTGAATTCTCAGTTCCTATTACGGGATGGACTGCAGCCCATCATCAACCATCAATCTGGAGGGTCACAGATAAGTGACATGAAATGAGACCCTACAGCTGGAGCAGCGAAGGAATTCAAAGGCGAGAGAGACGGGAGTATCCCGAGAAATCCTTCCGGCCAACGGCAACTTCCGCCACGCTTCCACAGGCGAAAAATTGGGACTAACACCGCCGGGGGTCGAACCCGGATTGCACTGGTGGGAGTCGAGTGGTCTGACCACGGTTAGGTATTTCTTTCATTTTTAATTGCCCCCAGGTATTATATTAATGTATTGAATATATGCCAATCTCACCCAGCAGGACCTTAGTTACCCCTGTTTTTTTTTTGTTTTTTTTTTTTTTTTTTTTTTTTTTTTTTTAGTAAGTTGGGTGTGTGGCATTTTAGTCAACACGGAAAAAAATTTTGTTGCAGCTACAAAGTATTTTGTGGATATTTTCCCTGAGAAATTTATTTTGTGGTCACCGCAAAGACACTTTGTTTACACCACTAAAGTATTGTGGCAACCACAAAATTATTTTGTGGTTACAACAAGATAACTTTTCAGGGAAGACTCTCTACAAAACGTTTCTTTCAATGAACATACGTTCCAGCCGTGAGTGGTGCAGTCAGGGTACGCAGTTGGCGTAGTGGCTAGAGTGCCAGCCTTCCACCAAGACGATACGGGTTATATTCTCGACGAGATCGGTCCCCACGTTTTCGCACGTGGGATTGTGCCGGACGATGCCGCTGGTCGGTGGGTCTACTCGGGGGTCTCCCGTTTCACCCGCCACTCCATTCAGGCGCTGCTCCACAATCTTACAATGACACACCTCACCAGCGCTTAAGTCCTAGACGTTAAGATCACGGTTCCCTATTTATGCTATTTTAGTAAGTTTTATTTGTTTAGTCCTCAAGGGTAGCAGATAACAAAAAAAAAAAAACATTACACAGAAATATTGGAAATTATTTTAATTATGTCACCCATTTTTTTAAATATAAGTTTGTACATTTTTTGCTAACATTAAGAAAATATAATTAAATAAAATATTATCCTAAGTAATATAATCTTACGTTTAAAAAAAGGCTATATGATACAGTTTCCAACATTTCTATCTATCATTTTTGCTATGTCTGCTCCCTTTAAGGATTTAAAAATTAATCTCGCATGAACAGCACAAATAGGAACCCGTGACGTTAAGTGGTTTTTAATATATCTTCCCTTTACGTCTATGGTGTAGTCCAACTGTCAGATGTGGTTGTTCAGCCATCGCGGCAGGATGACACGGGCCCGCATACTCGGAGCATGTTACGTCCGGCTGGAGGGTGAATTTAGCCAGCTTGAGGGCTGTAGCCAGTTAATTCCACCGACACATGATGTGGTAAGGCGTGTTCAGGGGGGAGGGTAGGGTACTATTCGTTCCATGGCCCGCGGATATTTCAATCCGTACGGATCGCGGCTAAGCCGCGGGCTGTTCGGGAAAATTAGCCTGCCGTAGCTCCGGTCTCTTCGAAAGCCTACAAGTAAAGCACCGGAATGCGGCAGATATTTTTATAATATTACTGAAATCACTGTTGCTTTCGCCGCTGTACGGGAGGTCTAACGAAACATGTAGAAATATTATGTTCACAAGTGAAATCTGATAATGATATTGACAAGAAAATTATTGCAATTGAAACATAACGTGCCCTTATTTTTAGTGGCAAGTTTTAGAAGCGGTTTATTAACGTAACAGCTAATATTTGGTTCCCGTCTATTTGGTTATACAGACATTAAATATTGTACTTATTGCGAAATAGACGCAGTAAGATGTGAAAAGAACCGTTAATAATAAATAAAATAATTCAACTTAGCTGAAATTGTAATTTAATAAGTATATTACCTTGTAGATTCTCAACACCGAGCACAAAACGTTCGTTTTTTTTTAACCAACTGTCATAAGTTCTGACGAGCTTATAAAATATCTGCGGTAATTGCAATAATGCAGCATTATTTTCAATTTGTTTTTTGCGTATCTTTAAGACTTAAAACCCTGTTTACACTACTTAAACAAAGCATTCTAATGGTTTTCAGCTTTTCAACACAACTGTGGCTGATATGTGATTTTATTGCGCCGCCGCACGGTTTTATAACACGAAAGTATCACAAAGGTTTTTTTTTTTTTTTTTTTTTTTTTTTTTTTTTTTTTTTTTTTTTTTTTTTTTTTTTTTTTTTTTTTTTTTTTTTTTTTTTTTTTTTTTTTTTTTTTTTTTTTTTTTTTTTTTTTTTTTTTTTTTTTTTTTTTTTTTTTTTAGCAACGTGATTCAGTACCATGTTATTAGGATAGAACTACGATGAATTTGGTGCCCTCCATGGACCACTAAATTTCAGGTCTCACATCACGTAGTAGTAATTACTGGTAGAAGAGTTTATCAGTGTGTGCGTGTAGGCTCAATGTTCTAAGACCTTGGTAATAACTACTAACGTATTTGTACAAAAGAAATTTGTACAACCTACACTAGACATTGTTGTGTAGATATCGCAACAGCAAAACCTTTTGTTATGTAACATGTTCGGAACGTAATACAACGTTGCAACTAAAATTTGACTGTGTACCAACAGTCAACTTCATTTAAACCGATAAAAAAAATTATTAACAATTTTTACATATTCATTTTAATGTTGAATGTGTTGAAACACTGTAAATTTTAAATACGTGTGCCCTGTAAAACATGATTGTTTTCTATAAGTAATCTGTTTAACCTTTCTGTGAAACGTTGTCATAAATATTGACTTTCTATGATTTTTAGTCAAGATAATTCAGTATCGACATAGATAATATTGGTTTGTGTTACTACACCTTAATTATAAGGTGTTATATCTCGCCTTACTACCAGTGTTGCTGTATTCAACATTAAAGCACAATTTTTTAAAAATTACATTGTAAAATAAAGCATGACGATTTTTATTTTTATTACAGTGTTACTAAAACTGAAATATATTAATCTCTAGTATATAATCTACCGATTTACGTCAATGGAAAGATTTTTCATTGGTATTTGACAACATAATTTTGATTTCCTACCCTAACCCCGAACCTAAATTATGCGCCGCTCAATATAAATAATAACTCTTCGTGTAATTTGTGTAGTACTTATACTTTAAAGACATTGTTAATAGTTTTTTAATATCGAGTAGTTGGTTCGATAGGTAAACTCGATACGGTTTCTCTATTACTCCTCGTAGAACAGTTGTTTGATGCTGGCCTGCTCGTTAAATACTAGTTAAATATTCTGACATTGTGCAAAAACTTCCAGTTACATTTTTGAATGGATTACGTTAAGGAAGACTGAGGCGTATGTATTGGTATGTATTAGTTGCTGAACACATCGTTTGGAGAAGTAAGATTAAGGTTACGAATTAGCGTAGTATTGCTCTTCTACAAAAGTAAACTTACATTGATAATCAATTTTAAATCGTTAAACAAATATTCTTAAATATTAATTTTGAATACCCCTAAACATACATTCCTTATATATGTACATATTTATTTATATATAATGTGTTATGGATGTTGGTATACACGTATGTATGAGATAGATCGTTTAACTCCGACACCGTTTGACTGATCACAATGAAACTTGGCACATACGTGTATTTTTTCTTGTGGTATGGGTTTTATGCTAGTAATATTACTCGCCAAATCTCAACTAGATGGCGCTGCAGCGCTTCAAATTCTGTACCATTCAAACAATCGCGTTTATAATTGGTATGCGTGGGTATTATAACACGAAGAATATTTTCGAGATAAACATTGCGTTAGAAGTAGGCTTGCATGGGCGGTTTGGGATAAAGTGCGCACTCATAAGAGCCCTGCTAAAGTTATTTTTCAGCCAATTAGTATTCGGCTAAATACGTGACATGTCTAACATCTCTGGGCATGGCAATTGATATTTGCGAGTGTAATATATATTGTGCAGTCAGTATGAATTGATACTGTTTGATAAAATATTGTTAATTATATAAAACACAATTAAATGTCGATTTCAGTTGATTTTGCTTGTGTACTGTTGTATTGAAATGGGAAAATACACGGAATTACTGTATATTCACGTTCAAGTGAGAGCGCGCGAAGCACATGCACGTGATCTAAGGCAAGGTCTGTCAATGAAAACACGCAGTGTTCACGTGATTGCAGCGTGTAATTAGGGGTGTCCGGAATGCTCGCCACGTGTAGTGGTAGACAGGTATTGAGCGTAGAATACCATGCACGAATTGGTAGTATTTAGGCGAGTATAAGCACATAAAGTCATAGGAACCTATCAGTGTGAATGAAGTAGATATGAAGAACCCCGAGAAATCTCTTTGAACAGCGACATCGTCCAGCATGATAGACAATGCAGGAATCCGAGCATAAAATCATATTTCTCAGGTAGACGACAATGTCATACCAAAGTGCTGTGGAAGAAATGTAAAAAAATCGACACTAGTATTGACACACATTGTTAACTATTCGTGAACATTAAGAATATCATGTGAATCGTCAAAAAAATACAGAATAAACTAACGCAATGATTATTTAACAATAAAGGTATACGGAAAATTAAAATGAATTCTTCATATTGTACATCGCAATAGAAAATATATAATGTTAAGCAGTAGACGTTCATTAACATTATCAAAGCCCTCGTTATCATCAAACAGTCTGCATTGTGTAACTGATAGTGTTACGGAACCCATAAAATAATATTGTTAAAATACATGCATTACCCATTAACGATATTTACATCGTACTTTTAACTAAACCGTCACGTACTATACACAGACACTGACAATTTTATAGACATTATGTGATGTTTAGATGTAACTGATATCATTCATGTTGCACGCGTTGTATATATAATTACCATACCGATCATGAAGTGTATGTATCATGATTTATGATCGATAAGTGAATAATCAGTATATAATAGCCCTGGTAGGGCGTTCATGAGTTTACTTACGTTCAACACTACCAGAAAACAATACGAACACTCGCTTGACCAGTCACCAATTTAACTCTCGTCACGCTGCAGTAGCGCGCGCTGGTTAATAGCTTGTACACCTCTTACCGCTTACACCAGTATCACGCACTCTTGTTTAGTTTACAAATTTCAACTCTCACTTCTCGGCGAATGAACTATATATTGCGTAATTTCTCTGCCAACCACACAAGATGGAAGGCAACTATAATTAATGCTGAATTATATGCTGTAACGGTTTGTAATATTTTTTAGATTAAATTGTAATTTCTCTCTTTACCCCGAACGACCTACAACTGGAATGATAGTATCTTACCTATCATTGGCAGAGAAACGTCTGTCGGGTTCTTCTAGATTTCTCTTACAGCTACACCCACTGTGGGTGGGATCATGGAAACTACCCAGTGCCATGACAATACGGGTTGTATTCCTGGTTGGGTCGTTTCATATGTTAAAATACGCGTACGAGGCAGCAAGTTACCACAAACCAATGGGCTTTCCCGGCGTGCTCTATTTTCTTCCGACTTTTGCATTCCACCGCTTCCTCACAGTCACCTCACATCATCCTCACTAGCACATAAGAGTAGTCTTTACAGGTTTCAAATTTCCGCGTTTGACGCTAGGTAACAGCGTAGCGATAAGAACCAGACTACCACGCTGGACGAGAAGAATATCGCCTCTATTCACAGCGCACTAATCTGACGTGCAAGGTTTTCCTTGTAGTCTTTTTCCTAAAAGATTTTAAGCGGTTACCCTGATATCTTATTTTATGGATATAGGTCGATCGGGATAAAGTGAGAACTAAATATTTAACCTCTGAAAAATATCACTAGCCATTTCTACATATAATTCAACATATACTGTAGTTGCCTTAGCTGCTTGTATGGTTGGCAATGAAATTACGCAATATTGTTCCGTGTATTAATCTATTTAAATCCAACAATAATGATACAAAATGAACCGAAATCTACATAACTGTATTCTTACATAACTAACAAACTCTTTTTTTATCTAACTGTATCGATTCATACTGCCTGCACAATATATCGTACGCGCGCAAACATCAAGTGACGTGTCCAGCAAGGTTAGGCATTTCCCGGCGTCAGCAGCTACACGCGGAAAGATACAACTTGGCTGAAAATAGATCTTTAGCAGGGTTTCCGTTGAGTGCTCACTTTATACCGAACCAAATATAGTATAAAGTAAGGACAATTGCACGCACCTCGTTTTATACTTTCCGAATTCTGGTGATATTTTAGGAATTAGACCAGTCTAAAGAAACCCGTTTTTAGCCATTTTGTGAGGTCCAAAAATCATATTTCTAACAAAAGTGCTGAATTTTTAAAATTATAGAAGCGTAGTTTCAAGTGTGTGTTCTTTTAGTACATAAACGTAATATTAATAAGTTAAAAGTATTTTTAGCAACAAATAATACGTGTGCCACGCTGCAACACTGTCCATGCACCAGCCAAGGACTCCTCTTAAGGCGGCCGCCTACCCCACGCTTGAAATGCGTTGCAGTGTGTTCGTATACAGGTATTTTCTACAAAAATATTCCACGTGTGCCCATTGTGCCAACGTGCGAAAAGGAAACACACTTCAGACAAGGTCGGAACCTCAATGTTAATTAAAAACACTGTTTCTAAGCCCTCCAACACGGCAAAAAAAACGGCCTTTTCAGACTGCCGTACTTCAAAATATACAAACGGGATGTATGTGAAACTCAGATTGCGACCTGCACTGAACTTAGTTACATACTTTCCACCAATAAAATTATATGGTCACCGCTTAGTGTCCCATAGTAAAAACCGTTCGGCGGGAACCTTACACGCCAGTTCAGTCCTTGGCTCGTTGAGGCGACGCGGCATTTGGCGCGCATTCAAGGTCGACCTTACAGCTCCGACGCTTTTGAGCCTCTCACGTGCGGGTAGGCGGCGCCCTTAAGGGCGCTCAAGTGGGGAAAAATGACAATTTTACATTTGTATGAAATAGTGTTAGTTTTGTAGACGTTACTTAGGAGTACATTTTCCTGTTACAAAAAAAAATACCGTTGGTAGTGTTCCCATAACGGCATTTCAAAATCAAAATTTGCATGTATTTACATTACACAAATCTTGAAAACTAATGAACGTTATGAAATGAAATAATTTAGATAGTAACTACTTGTCTCGAGCTACTGCTCAAGGTGTGTATAAACCCACTACAAACAAATTTTGTATTAAAAAAATTATTCTGAAATTTGCTAATATTTGGTTACTCTAAGCAATTTTTTTTAACTACAAATATATTTTATAATTGGTTTATATGTGCTTAAAACCGTAAAATGTGGCATGCGGTTTTTATGTGATTTATTTCATTTCATTATGTTTACTGGTTTTCAAGTTTTGTATGAAGTAAAAATACACAAATTTTGACTTTGAAATGCTATTGTAAGAAAACTGAATTAGCTAAATTTGTTTCATAAGAGGATAATGTTCTTTCATGTAATGTCTGCGAAACGTACCATATTCTGTAAAAATATAAAATTATAACTTTTTCCCGATAGAGCGCCCTTAAGGTGGCCATCTGCTCAGACAGCCGAGAGACGTGCAAAACTTCAGCCGTTAACAGATTATTCGAAAACTTTCTGCTAAAGAAAATCATTTAAGGAAAGTTACACGTGTGTATACCCGTTTCAAATCCACCACTATTCATTAAGGGCTCGGACTACAACAATGTTAAATAACAATTGTTTTATATTTTATTTGTACCAGATATTTGTTTCTTATTTTAGACACAAAATGTGACTACATTTTGCTTTTATGAAATGTTTTTATCTCTCATAGTTTTCGCGTAATGGCTTATTAAAGTCATATTTTGCATGTTCCCATTTTAAGGACTTCACTAAAACCAACTGATATACCAAACTAAAAAAAAAAAAAAAGCACAGTGGATAAAGACATTACAGGCTATAACGCCATGCTCATAAAAATAAAGAAGAAAAATTATTTGCTTAAAAAAAATGTTGAATTTTGAAAATTTTTATTTTCAGTTTCAGAATTTTTTAAAAGTACAAATAATTTTTATTCTTTATTTTAATGAGCATGACATTTTAGCCTGCAACGTATTTATCCACTGTAATTTTTTTGAGTTTGGTATATCAGTTGGTTTTAGTGTAGTCCTTAAAACGGGAATATGCGAAGTATGACTTTAACATGCCATTACTAGAGATGATGGTTTATCGCGGGAAAAGTTGACTATTTGATGGATTTCAATACACGTCCAGCTTACCAGACCATTACTGGCTTTAGCTTGTACGTGGAGCTGTTGCCCTATTTGACTGAGCCAATAAGAATCCCAATATTGTAATATTGGATGCCTGGTATTGGACTGCAGACAGCTACGTTGTGTCAGTGTTTTCAAGGCTATCTTGGCACAAAACATTTTCGCGATATACCATCATCTCTAGCCATTACGCGAAAACTATGAGAGATAAAAAAATTTCATAATAGCCAAATTTAGTCACATTTTGTGTCTAAAATAAGAAAAAATATATCTGGCACAAATAAAAAATTAAAAAATGTTGATGAAAATAGCTGTAGACTGCGCCCTTAAAGCGTGTTTTCTAGCGGTTGAAAATGGCGAAAATAAGTGATTTCGAGGGCTTTTTTGGTAATTAAATCTTGGCGCAGAATCATTATAAAGGTATAGCAGTGTGAAGTACACTTTTATCTTCAATAATACATAAAATGATATGACCACTAATAATGTCCCACAAGGGCTTTCTCGGCGAGAAGACTGGTCGCCATTTCAGTGACTTGCGCATAGAGACTAGGGAGATGCGCGATACCTGTGTTGTGTCATCCTTACCGCTCCCTAACTTCTAGGCCTCTAACGCGCGAAACGTGTTCACCCAGACGGCCAGTGGGAGAACGTATGCGCTAGTTTTGAGAGCAAGAAGTGCGAAAGCGGCACGGACCAACAGCCTCTCTCTAGCCTCTAGGAGTCCGCGGTGGCCGAATGGTCAGAGGCCATTCGCCTCCCACCAAGGCGAACCGGGTTCGATTCCCGGCAGGGAATCCCCGGATTTTCGCACGCGGGAATCGTGCCGGACGATGCCGTTGGTCGATGGGTTTTCTCGTGGATCTCACGTTCCGCCCGCCCTTTCATTCCGGTGTTGCTCCATACTCAACTAATGTAACCCCTCACCAGAGCTAAAGACCTCGATGTTAAGCGCTGACCACTATCTCTCACTCTCACTCATTCTAGCCTCTAGGCGCAAGTCACTGAACTAGCGTGAACTCATCTCGCCGACAACTTGACGCTATGAGGGTGACCCTGTCATTTTATGACGTGTATAATAAATAAAGATGTATTGTTCATGCCTATCCATTTTAAAAGACTATGAAGTAATATTTTCATACGTAAAAAGGACCGCCAGAACACCAATTCTCGCCATTTCCAGCTAGTACTGGCCACGGCCGTAGAAGAACAGGTCTGTACACTAGCCTGGAAACTGGACCCCCTTGTTGTTTGGCTGCAGTTAAACAAGTTACCGAAATATTGTGTTTTATTGGCGCTTCAGTTAGGGCGGTCGGACTCGAACTCCGCTCGCTTCCTTTCCACTAAGATAAACAATTTGTCAAAACGTATTTTTAACCATTTATGAAATACTTCCTTCGCTCACAAATTTAAGAAAAGGCTCCAGCGTGTGCGGAGTTTTGAGTCCGACCGCCCGGATTACAGCGCCAAAAAGTACGACATTCTCGGTAAATCGGTAAATCGACGAACTACAGCCTAACAACAAGGGGGTCAAGCAAAATACATTGGTATAGGCAGTTCGGAATAAAATGAGCACTCGAAGAAGCCCTGCTAAAGATCTATTTCAAGCCAATTCGTATCTTTCCGCGTGTAGCAGCTAACGACGGGAAAAGTCTAACCTCCTGGGACACGTCACTTTATGTTTGCGCGTGTAATATAAATTGTTCAATCGATAGGTACATATATAGTTTGATAAAAATAAGTTTATTAATTATATAAAATACAACTATATCGCTGTTGGTTGATTTTGTTTCAGTATTGTTGTATTTAAATACGAATAAACACGGAACTATGTTGTGTTATTTCGTTGCCAACCATACAAGCAGTAACGTGACTATCGGTAATGTTGAATTATAATGTAGTAACAGCTAGTGATATTTTTTAAAGGTTAAATAGTTAGTGTTCACTTTATTCCGAAAGGCTTATAGATAGACGAGTGTCCAGACCTGTTCTTTTCTACGACCGTGGTGGTAGTGGTGAACCGGAAACGGGTGTACACACGTGTAACGTTCTTTAAATGCGACCTCTTAGCACGCATCACTCATGCGCGTTAAGCAGTTTCGGAATAGTATTGAAACGGCCGTAGCTTTGCACACCGCTCGGCTTCCTGCGACATCGCTGCTAAGCGCTGACCAAAATCTCTTTAACCTCCACGCGTCGACAGGTTTAAGAACGTGACGAGAAAAATAATAATTTCTCGACTTATAAAGTAATTCCCTTGAATTATTTTCAAAGTGTGAGGACTCGACGAAAGGGCGACTGTCTCGCGCGAAGCTTAGCGACAGTTTTCCTGCCCCTCCAGAGACGGGGAAGTAGCCGTGCAAAGTTGTTCAAACTTCCCGGCGAAAATTTGTGTCACGCACAGCAAGTTAAGGGCGGGCGCCAATTATGTGACTTGGAAACAAAGTGAAAAGCTGAGATAAAACCGGCCGTAAATATCCCGGTTTAACAGGCCATCTTTCCCCGGCATCTAGTCACGTATTATTTCACGCACGCTCCGGACGAGGAAGAAAGTGAGTGAGAAATTAAGTGCGAGGATACCGTCGGCCGAGTCGAGGAGAATTAACGAGGCTCTTAGAATCTAGAGTCACGCCTAAATTAGGCGGTGAAATAAGAACGTCCGTAGAGATTTGTAAAGTTTATCCTTATTTGTCGGGAATTCAAAACCCAAAAAATCTACTGGAATCAAAACCTATTTATTTTGAGTCCTTTATACGCCACACAGAACTTCCTTCTGTATAACACAATACATCAATTAATATTTCCTTTGTATTTTATACGACCTGGAAATCAACGTTTTAATTAATTTTACAACTATCTACATCAACATTTTATTACGGCAACAGAAAAATAATCAACTAAATTCAATAAAATCGTATTGACATAATTCATGAGTAGTTAATTATGTATAGTTCCGGGAAAATTGGTTCTTAGTTTTAGTTTTGGTGAAGGGGACAATAATTAACCAACCATCTTACGGTGAAGTTTATTTTTCAATTGACTTGTTTTCAAATGTTTGAAAGAACTTAATTCGAAATGTTTTTCAGTTTATAATTTGAAATACGGTTAAATACGGTTAATGTAGCTGTTAGAAGTGTACTGTTGAGGGCTGGTTCCCGAGTTTTTTTTATTATTATTTTTTTTTTACTGGTGCCAATAACTGAAATATTTTTAACCAAAAGTTTTGAAAAAAATTGAGTCAATGTGCAATCACACTTAGCACAATACTGTGCACGCGTTTTTTAAAATAATGTACCATTCGCCAGCAAAAAAAATAATTTCCTTCATTTTTGCTTATTTTCACGACGAAAAACGTGGTATTTGGGTAATGAAATCTAAAAAACCCTTCAGTATAATTCTACAAAAATATTCAGCTACAAATTATAACATATAAGTGTCAAAACTGTGCAGCGAAATTTTGATATGAGTATTAGGTAGCAATAAAAAAATATTTTCGAAAACACTGCCACATTTTAAGGTGGTGCCTTGGTTCTCAGTCATCATATAGACCTACGTCATCTTCTGTTCGGTACCACAATTGATTTCTGAGTATATATACTTTGGGATTATCACATGAAATTTAACTTTACAACTACATTTAAAAATTTTATTAATATATTGTGCTACGTCTTTTTTTTATAAAGTATCCTTTTTTGTTTAAAAACAAAATAGTCAGAGAAATATCTGACAGTGTCAGATGATTTAACTCCTAGTACTATTCGATTCTGCAGTTACTTTTATACGCATTTGTAACTAGATTAAATTATGTTTCGTGTAACGGGAAAGCAAATAATTTTCTTAAAAGTATATATTATATGTTGCATAATTATGATTTACCAGTTAACATGTAATTTGCTTATATAAATGTGAAGTAATTACGCATAACTTCGCCCCTACTCTCAGATCATCGAAGCTATTGTCCAGAAATGTTGTATCAGTAAATAGGTAGTAAATAGTTCCGATTGACTGAAGATACAGGTAATTAAGCTGTGTAGCATCCACATGTTTTTTTTTCTTTTTTGTAAAATATTTACATATCTTCCAAAGAAATAAACTTACAAAATAATAAAGAGTATTATGTTTCGTGAAAGTATTCTGTATTACACAGAAAGAAAGATTACACGACCAATTAACCCTGTACAAATATTTTGTAGGTAACGTAAAATTATTTTAGATTTACCTCAGTATTTTTCTTGTAACAGCCTAATAGTCTATTTTAGTGTGGAAACTACACACAGTAACTTATGTCATCTCTGTCAGAAACTTCCATTCGTTTTAACGAAAAGCTCCACAAGTAAGGATTGCATAAATGTGTTCTCATATTATATGCACCTTGACAGTGATCGAAACAAATACTTGGCTAATTAAAACAACAATACGAGTTTTCGAAATACGTTATGGAAAGCATGTTCTCATTTCTTTAATACGGGTAAAACATAGAAATAGTATAAGGATGATACCCGAGAACCAGGGTGTCTAACCCCGTATGCAGATTTTATGAATGGGAGCCTGTAGAAAATCTGCGTACCCTGAAGGATGACATGAAATGTGGACCTACGATGGTGAGGCGCCGGAATGAGGGGGGCGGAGGAAACAGGAGACTCCAGAGAAATCCCGTCGGCCGGCGACATCGTGCGGCACGATTCCCACATGAGAAAATACGGGGACCGACCCCGCCGGAGATCGAGTTCGGATCTCCCAGGTGTGATGTGAGTGATCTGACAACCCGGTCCCCGAGACTCCGTTTAGTACGGCTTGATTTGAAGGACTAAGCGAAGTTATACTGGCCCAGTGAAGCTGCCTGCGTCTTGTTTAGCATGTGCTTTGCCGGGAAATAACATCCTCTTTTGTTTGACGATGGATTAGGGCATTTCTCTCGTAACCGTTCCGATGAAACTTAGCGAAAATGGTGTTAACTTTGCGTTTCTTATTTGTTCAGCAGTGTTTCGTGAGACGTTGGAAGGACTGCTAGTCTCACGACGATATCTATCCCAGAAGAAAAGGAGAAGGATATTGTTGAATGTAAAAGTTCTAGAAGTTTCGATCGATATATCATGTGTTGTTGGTTGGTTTCCTGCACAGAATTCTGAAACGCACGGAGTACATAAGAAAATAATTATTGAACCCATAAATAGGATATTGCTGTCTTCTTGAATCCTAGATGACGCTGAGATTTCGCACATTTTATTGCAATGCAAGAGATAACGCTAAACTAACGTGTCACTTCGGCAAAAATACATGCTCGTGAAGTTGAAAAAAAAAACCGTTACCTAGTTTAACTGACTTAATAGGCGTTAACTTACGTAACAAGTCCTCTCGAAATATTGATATGTGACAGTATGAACAATATTCATGTAAAATTACCTGTGCTGTATGGATTGTGTCTACTGCAATATAAACTGGAGAATGTATTCTTAATTCTGTAGAAGGAACAGAATGTTTGTTCTCTGTCGTAAAAACTGGCCAAATTGTTGAGCTCTATTGTATCCCGTAGTTTATTAGTATTAAATCGTTACGAAATAATTAATGGCGTCGCACGTAGTCAAACTAAATGTACGTATTACAGCAGCTTTTATTATGTTACAATTTCATAGTTATTTAAAGTGTATAAAAATACCTGGAAATTGTAGGAGAATTTTTATACAAACATTAACTGACGTTGCAGTTGAGAGATATGTTACTTCTTCGAAACGATGTTCAATTCTTCTCGGTGGCTTAATGTGACGGTTTTTATTTTCAGTGCGTTCGAATTTCTTTAATGGAATGAAACATCTGATTAAATAATACTCATTAACAGTGTAATAATATCAACAATATATTTTATTCTCATATTTTTATTTTTGTAACATATTATAGTTATATTTTCTGGAAATTATTTTTAGTAGATAGCAAAACATTTAATACCACTAACAAGTTTAAACACACACTGAATGCCTTTATAATATGACTCTTTAAAATATGTGATAAGTTATTTCGCACACTTTCTAAGACGATACAAGCCAAAAAGTTATTTTGCAGAAAAGTTACAATCAGAAAGTAATTATTCCATAAGGAAATATCACTCCCTTACAAAACTAATATTTTTC